>BROG01000545.1:0-245000 GCA_030159075.1 Atrina japonica
AGAAAGAATAAGGCATAACATCGCATAATATTGTCTTGAGATAACTGCAACAAATTGTTGTTTAATATTACAATCTCATTTATTTATTTCTATATATCTATAGGTGTCTGAATTTAAGTTGTATTATGGCTGAAATAGACCATTGCAACTCGCGAATATTCTGGAAATCATTCCATGAATGGTTTACAAGAATAACGTTCATTCAAAATTATCATCTATCATTGTGTTCTGAGGGGTTGGGGGAGGGGTTGGCAAATTTTGTCGAGTCAGAATATATATTTTCATACCGTCGCTGGATAGAATATATATTTTAAAGCAGACCTGAGACAGATTATTTATTTTATTCACTTATTTATATTTGTAGACAGAAATATAATATATTGCTGTGACGGATAAAAAAAATGTCAGTGGGGAGTTCAGGGTGTAACATAAAAATATTTGTGCTATTTAAAACTGATATATATTTACAATACATACATCACTGTATATAGGATTACCGAGGCAAGAATCGCTACGGAAAAGGTTACTCGCTGTCGCATCTTTCAGAAAATTTCAGAAATTTGGAATCCTGAATTTACGTTTTATCAGCGTCAAGACACAAAATTACGCCTGTCTACCAGGCTAATACAGTCGTACACAACAATCTTTCAGTCATATGATGGCGTGCAGTTTTATTGGTGGAGGAGAATCCCCGGTTACCCGGGTAAAGACCACCGACCTTCCGCAAGAAAACTGGCAAACTTTCCCACTTAATTCGAAATGACCCCATTGGGATTCGAACTAGAGGCGAGAGGCCTTGTGATTTAAAGCGCAATGCTCTAACCACTCGGCCACGGAGGCCCCAAAAGGGGCGGGGGCAAAATTGTTTTTTTTTTCAGAAAATGTTTTACCCGGTAAATAAAATGTTTTCATATACCTCTTATACCCAGTAAACATATACAACAGTGGCTGATCTAGAATGTTTTCAAGAAGGGTGAGTGTATTTGAGGATGGTGATATGAAATTATACTTATTAAAACTGTTAAATAATGCGTACCTCACCAAAGACAGACTTATGATTTAAAGTTGGATAAGGTGCAAATGTAGAATATATTCGCATTTTACTTATGATGGATGCAAATGACCACTAATTAAGTCAGCAACGAAACTTCTTTGACCTCAATTATAAAATAATCACTTGGAAAATAATCAAACAGAAAATGTTTTATAACGGACCAATCTAGTAATAAACTGTTTTCTGATGTCGCGTACAGGATCTAACGCAATCCGCTATGGAGTCACGTGCGGATGACCTCGCAAATGTGACATTTTCGACCAATGAAAAATCGATTTACACAATTTTGTACGCGATCTAATCGCAAAGAAATGTAAAAGAAATTAACATTTTAAAACAATTCAAAATCTGGAAGTACAGAATTATTTTATAACGTTGGATAGATTTGAATCACAAATATATTCCGATGGACTTTTGCGGACTGACGGTTTCCTTTTTATAAAATATATCACATCTCTTTGTCATTTAATTTTGCAAGTCGCATGTTCATTGGTCAAAAATAATACACCTACAAGAGGTCATTCGCACGTGACCCCATAGGTCCTATACGTGAAATATCAGAAAAGGGAGCGGTGAGAGATCGGTTTTAATTAAATTGATAACGGACTCAGTGGCATAGGCAAATCAAAAGGGGGGAATTTTTTATTTTTATTGTTATTATTATTATCATTATTATTATTATTATTATTATTATTATTATTATTTTGGAGAGCGGTTTTCCCAGTAAAAATTGTTTTCATGTGCCTTTTAATTACAATGAATACAATTAATACATACAACAGTGGTGGATCTAGAAAAAATGAAAAGCTGTGTGTTTTTAGTTTAGTGACATAAAATTATACCTATTTGTGATGCAATGCATACATCATGAAAAGCTGAACTAACCTTAGGATTCAAAGTTGGAGAAGTGTAAATTTAAAATTTATTTACTGAGCGGACTGATGGTGTAAAAAATGAGGAAATTTTGTTTTTAATGTTCCAACATTTTATAGAAAATTACGGGTTTTACAACTATTCTATAAACTTTGGACCACGGTGTCCCAGGTTACTTAACTGTCGGATTAATTGTCAGGCAATATTTCATTAAGGGTCGTGTTTTACGCATCAAATAAAACAATATTTTTTCTCATTTGGGAGTCCGTACAAGCGAGTGAACCCGGTTACAATGTACCCAGGAAGTGACCAGCTGCCGATATGATATTTACCGATATGAAGGGCAAACACAACACATAATAGAAAGTCGGTAGTCCAAATCCATAAAATCCAAGATATACAGACAAAGCCTTGTTGAATCCAGGATTTCGACTTAGAGTGAAGGAAGAGTATATAATTGTTTTCGCGGAGCATAGCGAGGCGTGAAAATTTTGGTAGGCCTACTTTAAAAGCTCTGGGAAGCCCTTTTCTGGATTCCAGATGTGACGTTAATATAAAATAAAATTTGTGTGTGGAAAAGTGGGGGGCGTGGCCCTGCCCCACGGTTCCTACGCCTATGTTAATAACATAGGAAAGAACATAGCGATTCCGGACCGTGGCTTTACGACGATGTAGAAAAGCAAAAAGATTCCTGACCGTGGTTTTACGACGATGCCAAAGAGCATGAAAACGTTTATGGACACCAAATTGCGTATGCGATGCAATATATAGAGCAACTACGGCCATTCTTTTTGCACAAACTCACTCACGTACATTCTGGATATATGCGTCAGCTGTCCGATAAAAGTGTACAAAACGACAACTTTCAACGACACAAAAACGACGTGCAAATTCGCCGTTGGCAGTCCGTTGACTCGTTACCTTTGCAGAAGATCAGGCTACGATAATGAGTTACATATAAAAAATCTGAGATACCAAAGCATAAATCAATAGAATGTCCAGGACATACATATATATATATATATATATATATATATATATATATATATATATATATATATATATATATATATATATATATATATATATATATATATATTCGGTTGTTGACCCTTTAGTCAGACCGACAGCATATGGACATGGTACTATAATAGCAAAAATCGTTGTCTAGAATTCTGTTCAACCTTTAAAACTAAAACTAACACACGTAAATGAAATGTCATTATTACACCAAATAAGAGAACTACTCATTTTACTCATTTTAACAATTGATTGGTTTGTTAACTGATCGGCAAGGGGACAATGTTTTGTATCCAAAAAAAAAAAATCTCGTATTCTAACCTTTAAAATCTAAATATAAACCAATTTTTGGAGCCGAGAGGGTATTCCTCGCTCCGCTGGACTCTTGCTCATGTTAAAAACTATGTATAAATATATCTTTCTGTCGCGTTCCGTGTTCAGTTCGTCATTTTAGCAGCACCCAATGAACTGTTCTGTCACAAAGCGCTCGATATAAGTCAGGCTGGCCAGCATTCTATCGGATGAGACAAAATCGATATTCTGTATCATTGCAAATTCAAGAACGCTCAATGCAACAACGCAACAAGCCATAGCGAAGGTCATTATTTTGACATATCAATGCAGTTGGTGATGTCACTATACACATTTAAACAACAATATATCACTTATGTTATAGTACATTTTTGTATTTCAAGAGAAAGCCCATTTTGTCACAAATATTTCCAAGTTCACAAAATGTCATTTTGTTTTGCAGATTTACAGTTTGAAAAATGGATGTACCACCTCCGAAAATACCCCGACAACAAACAAATACCCCCATCCAACCATACACCTGATTCAGTGACTTAAATCACAAAAAGATCAATATGGACCGGGTACTGCAAGAACAGTTATTATCCTTTTGAAAACCGTATGTAGACACAACGGTTCCAGGGTACAACAGCGTGCCAAAGAGGAGAAAAAATTCTTGCCTTCCGACTTCTGTGTGGTCAATTCTAATGCGGAAAATGGAGATACAGTCACTCAGAGTGAACTGAGCACTAGACCAGAATCCAACATCTCACCACAACTTCATGTCTATGATTTTTATTTATACCACAGTAGAGGAGATGCATATTGGGTACATGAATTTTTCATGGACCGCATTGAAAGGAATGGTTACACAGGTAAAGTTTGATGGAATATATTTATCCTGATTTCAGTTGTTCAAAAGATAAATAGCCAAAACAGTAATAAGTACATCTTTCGCTTACCATTCTTGTTTAGACTTTGCATATCAGAATAAGTACAGTTTATATATATCACTACCTAGTATATCATATTATTTTCTGTCGAACCTTTAAAATAAATAAGATATGTACAAACATATAACCGGATGTAATTTATTGACATTTTTCTGTATATTGTTTTTTCATAAAAATTTTTAATTTTTCGCTTTAAAATGTCGAATGACAAATAAACATTGAATAAAGATTTAGGCCTTTGTGGAGAATGATGATTTCGTTATTTTTATATAATATATAACGATAAAACTAAATAAACAAACGCATTTTGTACATGTAATGTTTTCTCCGGAAAATATTAGTTCGAGTTACCTCCTTTAGACCGTTTCTTTTTATTTATTGAAATTTATTTGTCAATCATCTACATTTCGAGGAAACTTTATTCCACGCACTCAACTTTTCAGAAGCATTCATGTTACATGAAATGACGATTTGAAATCTACAAAAGACTTTATTTTCGTGGATTTAAAGCAGAACTATGTACACGCTTTTATGTTTCCAGTTTGACTACATCATTTTCATTTTAAAAATTAAATTTTTGTGGAAGTTTATAGCAAAATTTGAAATCAATAATAATTCATTCAGCTTTCTTTAATCCAATGGACACTTCAAAGCAACATTAACATAAGTGCATTTATCCCGCAAAAAGTAGACCGCTCTATCATACATCTTCAGAGATACATGGATGATATATTTAGTTATCCTGAGTTTATACGTAACATGGATAAATGTATCTTAATTCTATTTAGAGGGATAACACATATTCATGTTACTTATTCTTTCAATGACTGATTCTGACTTGAGAAAATATGCACCTCGATATGGGCAGTCCCGTGTATATATACAGGCAAACTACAATTGTAAAGTGCAAGTGCATAGGGGGTAATAACATAGCAACTGGCTTACTAACTCAAAACTGATTTATTTTTTGTTTACGAAAATGTGTGAGAAAGTTGTTAAGAATTATCTATGGATCACTGTGAGAAAATTTCAAGGTCATTGGGTAAGAGGGTGTTAGGGTTTAAAGATAAATTTAGTAAACTTCTATTTCTGATGTTAAAATCTTCGTTTTTTAAAAATTACAAAGTAAGTGTTTCAGATATCTGGTGCATTTTGAGTATAGAAAATTCAAAAATATTTCACTCATATGGAGACGTCACCAAATGTCGGTGAAGGGTTTCAAATTTTGGCTTTTGCTCAGCAATTACCGCCATTAAGCAGTGAGGTTCTTTAACGTGCCGACACCTACTGTGACACGGGACCTCGGTTTTGACTGTCTCATCCACAGGACAGGAAACCAACCTGTCGCCGACGGGACTCGAGCTCACGACCTTACGATCAAGAGTCGAGCGCGCTACCGACTGAGCGAGTCTTATGAACCCGTTCTTGACCTGGACGAGGTTAAATTTTATGTAATGAAACATAACATTAAAAAACCATAGACAAGAGTAATTGTTCTTACTTGTCATCATACATAAGAGAGTATTCAATAAATGTTTTTTTTTTCTCGTGCAGCTTGTCATAACGGAAAATTTAGTTGAATAATTCGTAAGATAATAAAAATGTTGCTACGCCCCGCCAGTCGGAAAATATTATATATAGGCTTTGTGCCTTGCCTTGGTAAAACTGGTCTTATGATTAAATTGCTTAACATTTTATTTGCATTAATGTGTGAGCACTTGTAATTTTGTTATTTTGTTACTTCTTTATTCTAAGGTATTCTTCAAATAATTTTGTCAAAGATTGTATTTTTCTTGCAATTCAACTTAAGACAACATTTTTAAAATCTTGTTTTCTGATTTTTGTTTTCAATTCAATCACGGAAAATTCAGTTCTCTTTCTTATATAAATATACAGGAACACCTTTCGTGATACTGCGCATTCTTTCACCGAAATATTCTGCTACTGAATCGAACATTTGTAAACCAAAAAAATTTTAAATAAGTGACTAGACTCTTAAAATGTAAACAGCTTTTCTTGTTTGACAGTCATTAGAAAGAATAGCTCATATGCCGATACATAGAATAAATTTATGTGGCCATAATTAATTGATCGGCCTAATGTTGCTCTATAAATGAGTTTTAATTAATTTTAATTTAACAGTAATGGTAAAATATCATAATACGTGCAATGAATACATGTTTATCGTATTCGACCCTTTAAGCGCCTCTCTCCCTTTATAAGTATACGATTTGGAATCAATTGTAGCTGATTGACAAGGAGATGTGGACGTAAGTATCTGTAGCCTCCTAGTAACAGAATTATGATGATAGTTGTCTTCGGTAAAAACTACAACAACTTTACCACTATGCCTTATATAAAAAATAACTGTTTTACGTCAGTTTGACTATTAATTGGTCCTTTTAAGCGCCCTTCCCTTTTCCCTAATTTTTGTAGTTGCCCTGAGTGCTTAATGGGTCGAATACGGTAAGCACACAACTTGGGTCGGTTGGAGTCTTGTCGAATCTTATTGTCCGATTCACATAAGTTGGCGGGGAGGAGTGACCTTTTGATAATCATACGGATCATTCTACTCACTTTTCGGATATGCAAAGCTGCACGGAGAAAACTTTTTCTTCTTCACTGGATACTCTCTTATGTATGGTGACAAGTAGGAACGATTACTCTTGTCGTGCTGTATTACCTAAAATTCAAATATTACGTCATGACACTTTCACTGTAATGACGTAATACTGAACACGTGCAAATCGACACATCGCATTTTCGCGAAAGTTAATCGGCTTTCTTGATATCGCAATGCATTTTCAATGTTTGTCCGAGGTATGACTGAGGTGTCTAGTATAATGACGTCATCAAATTTTTAAATAGTTCGCGCGTAAACGGAAAGGTCAATTGTATACAATAGACCCTTTAGCAGTAACTGCGGTCATGTAACTTTGCCAGTCTTTGGTTGGCAAAATGATACAGATTCCCGGAAAATGACGTAAAAAAATAATCGACGTCGATATTTTTTGCGGGTATCTGTATAATTTTGCTTACCAAAGTCACAGGCCCGCGGTTACTGCTAAAGAGTCTTTGTGGCAATCTGCCCCCTTTTGGCCACTCGTTTTCAGGAACTGTTGGCAGACTTATCCTTATAGATCAGATGTACTGGAATTTCGTGACACAACTGATATTTCTATACAAGGCTCATGAGTAGTGTCGTTGTGGTTAGATTTGTTTCTACAGACGTGGATCAATGTACATATTATGAACTATGATATATTATTATCTTGATTGCATATGATGTGACTTTGATATATTACAATGCATTAAATACGAGATTCATAATAACTGTGGTTATAATAAGATATATATTATATTTATTTATATGTGTGTATGTATATACATATGTTGGAGGTAGCCACTTTGCTGACTATGAAAGTTACAGGGTAACCACTTGGTTCCCAAATATGTCGCCACTAAAAGGTTAAAGGTTGACCACGTGGTTCCATATGAATGTCGCCACTTGCCTAACAAAGGAAGTTGCAGGGTAAAAGCTTGGTTTCCAGTTTTGTCGAGTAATTTCTCTCGGTTCCGTTTTGGCGAGAGAGAGAGAGAGAGAGAGAGAGAGAGAGAGAGAGAGAGAGAGAGAGAGAGACTTATAATTTTACGCATTGCAGATGCTTTTAGACTGGGTGATTGGACCAATGTTCAACATGGAGATAATTCGACATTAAGAGATTTAGCGTCATCACTTCACTCTTTAATATTGGAATCAAAATCGGATAACAGCTACAAAAACTACTGCTGTAATTTTAAACATTGGTGTAAATGGTGCTTGGAAATCAGTGTTTCACCTTTACCTTCTACAGATTATTTTGTTAGTCTTTATATTAACTATCTTTTTAAAAAAGGATGTGGTGCCACTAAAATAAATCAGTCGATATATAGCATAAAGTGGGCTCATGAGTCAGCTCAATGTGCGAAAAGGTTACTTGGTAGACAGTCTGTAAGGAAAGAACCTATTTCTCCTGATATTATAAAACGAATGGTGCAACATTTCGGACTAAGATCTAATCTTTACGCCAAACGTACCGTTGCCATGGTTATTATGGCATTTTGTGGGTTTTTAAGATTTTTTGAACTAGTCAACTTAAGATGTTCAGATATTGAGTTTCATGATCAACATATAGCTTTATTCGTCGAAAAAAGCAAGACCGACCAGTTTAGAGAAGATTGCTGGCTTTTCATTGCAAAATTAAACACATTATCCTGTCCGGTCCGAATCCTTAAAGACTACATGTCTCTAGCGAAGCTTTACAATTCTGGCTCTGGTTTTTTGTTTCGTCAGTTCTGCAAAAAGTCTCAAATTTACAAAGTACGCAAGCTTGGTAAATTATCTTACACCATAGTCCGTGAACTTCTCTTAGAGAAATTGGTCTTTCCGAGTTTGCAACCGACAGATTTTGGTTTGCACTGACTTAGATCCGGTGGTGCTACAGCCGCTGCTAATGCAGGGATATCAGATAGATCGTTCAAGAAACATGGCAGATGGAAATCAGAAACCGCCAAGGATGGCTATGAAAGAAAATTTACAATCTCTGTTATTTGTTTCCATGAATATAAAAATTTCAGATACCAAAGTATAAATCAATAGAATGTCCAGGACATAGATACAAATCTGGTAAAAATGGACAAAGACGGACCTCTGGAAACCAAGAGGTGGGATCAGGTGCCATGGAGGAGTAAGCATCCCCTGTCGACCGGTCACACCCGCCGTGAGTCCAAAGTCAAGTCCAATGAAACACGTGAGGAGTGTATCCTCGTCACAATTGGTGCAGACGTCTCAACAACCGCCAACGAAAAGGCAACTCAACATTTCACTTCGTGAAACAGAGTAGTCGCAAACAAGACTATTATACCGAGAATATAAGAAATATATTTGTAATTTTAATTGTAATTATTTTCTCTCTCGTCTGCCCGTTCTTTGATCTTCGTGCTACGTGCGTGGCAAGAGGCGACTACCAAATAGTGTTGTGTTTAATTGATAAATATTTTATTGTCGTTTGAGCAGAGCGAATTAGACAATAAATGTATTTATCTATGTTACACTGAACGATTGAAGTAACAACCAGGTATAAAGGCAGTCAGTGTCTCTGATGGGTCAGTTAAAGTGGTCAGTATATGCACGAGAAATTTATACAGGTAGAAAGTGAGCTTGTCATTCACGCCTTTGCCACGCACTAGTATAGTTCTAGTTGCTTTCCATCGAAATAAAATTTTCAACATATTTACATCATTCTTCTTTATTTTCAGATTAGTAGGAGGACGAAATTACTCTATTGATGATCTGACATGGTGGCATTCGGTTTGGTCTATGTACATTTATTTATTTTTATGAATAAATCTTCGTGCTACGTGCGTGGCAAGAGGCAACTACCAAATAGTGTTGTGTTTAGTTGATAAATATTTTATTGTCGTTTGAGCAGAGCGATTTACACAATAATTTCATTTAATTATTATAACCGAAATTTAATTAATCAGCAATAATCTGAATTTTATTTTCAGTGTATGAGAAATACACGAGTTTTGACCGGTACACTTTCTAAATATATATATATATATATATATATATATATATATATATATATATATATATATATATATATATATATGTGTGTGTGTGTGTGTGCGTGTGCGTGCGTGCGTGCGTGCGTGCGTGCGTGTGTGTGTGTGTGTGTGTTAATCTTCAGGTGTCCAGTAGACAATATATACAACCCTGGTGAACATTGATCATAGACAGATCTCTGGAAATACAGAGGTGGGATCAGATACCATGGAAGGATAAGCATCATCAATGGACCGGTCAAAGTAAAATGAAATAAGTGAGGAATAAATTCTCATCACCACTGGTACTGACGACTCAACATCAGCTATCAGATTGACAGAAGTGAAGTGATAAGTTACACACGTAAGTCTAAAATCATTAGTTTGGTGTTTATATCAGTAAGTATTGATTAAATTTTGTAAATCACACGATAGATCTTTCCAAAACAGGTCCCCACTTAGAATATCTATAACTTTATCAACACATCAGATAAATCAAAAGTTGAATGTTCATTAGATAGATTTGAAAATGTTTGATACAATAAACCCAAAACCTATAAGGCCAGAACTCCCGAGTTTTTATATCTTTTTTTAATAGCTTTACTACGTCTCGGTGGTTATATCTCCTGTTTTGTTTTGTTTTTTTTTGGTGTTACCCTACCTTGGGGCTAGGGGTTTAGACCCCCTGTTTTAGGGTTAGGTTGACTACAGGCTCAGGTGTTAGATTGATTACATGTCCAAAGTTCATACCTCTTTGGTGTTACCTTGACTTGGGATTCAGTAGTCATATCTCCTGTTTTAGTGTAAGCTTGATTTCAGACTCAGTTGCTATATCTCCTGTTGTGGCGTTACCTTGACTTGGGACTCATTGGTTATATCTCCTCTTTTAAGCTTGATTTCAGACTCAGTGGTTATACCTCATCTTCTGGTGTTATGTTGATTTGGGACTTAGTGGTCATATCTCCTCTTTTAGAGGAAGCTTGACTTCAGACTCAGGGGTTATATCTCGTCTTTGAATGTAAGATTTACTTCACACTCTGTGGCTATATCTCATGTTTTTTGGTGTTACCTTGAATTGGCACTCAGTGGTTATATATCCTCTTTATACCTCATCTTTTGGTGTTGCCTTGGCGTGGGACTCAGTGGTTATATCTCCTATTTTGGAGTTACCTTTACTTGGGACATAAAGGTTACACATCCTGTTTTTATTCAGCTTGACGACGGACTCAAGGTTTGCGCCTTCTGTTTTGGAGTCAGCGTGACTTCCCACTCAAGGGTTATAAGTCCTTGTTTTGGAGTTACAAACTGTTTATCTGTCACGAAATAATACACAGATTAATCAATATAAATTATTCAATCGATTTGATTTATGACAAACGTTTAATAAATAAATTATTCTGCATTAAATACACGTATATGTTTACAACGGTATTTCAATTGTATGTATCTCAATTTGCAACGAAGTATCTAAAAACTGTTTTGTCTCAAGAACAATGTATGATCAATACAAAAGGGAGACAATATGGGAGAATAAAATAAATTATACAAGATGGGGGTAAAAAATCGGTATCAGAATCTGGACAATATATCAACTCTTAGTTGTTTTTATTTTGTTGTAAATTTTATTATTTTTTCTTTTTACTTTTAGAATTACATAAAATTAAACCAGCACATATGTTAGTAAATAGTTGTTTCCATGTCATTTAAGTAAGTGTCAGTGCAGTTTGAAATGCTGTACAGAATCACCCCTTCGGGAATTAAACAATTTGCAGTATTTTGATATGTACTTATCTACATTAACGATTATCACATTACAAAACGTAAACATCAATGTCACGTTTTAATGTGGATTTTGATTTTGTTTCTGTCATCTGAGTAACCAATGTATTCAAAGCTTGGTCATAAAAATTAACCCTGATCTCAGATTTTCACCAACATTGACCTTTTTACCGAGAGGCCCAGGAGAACTAGTTCTGAACTTCCGGGTTGGTAAGTTGACTATTGTTGCCGTTACTTATTAGTAAAAATTACCAGTTTTCAGAAATTACTTTATAGCGCATATTATACATTAGTTGTGTAATTCCATACTTCCGGATTACAAGATTTATCTCCCATTTGATGAGTTATCTCCTCTTTTTCAGGGGTATCTTGAAAAGAGGTATGTGGGCAATTTTTGTGCTAAAATAATCCTTATAAACCTAACAAACCTTGCTAAAATTTATTAACTCATATGTTAATTTGTCATGTTTTTAAGTGATACTGGGTTGATCAGGCTGTTTAAAAAGTAAAAATAAAAAGTAGTTTTTCGTCCAGTTTTATTTTTTCATTACAAGATACCTGCTCTAATGAAAGGGAGGTTACTCTATTCCGCAAATCAAGAATAATAAGAATTTGGTGAAGTACATATTGCCGTATATCATAGAATTTCTAGATTTGTTTTAGATTTACATGAGTTCATAAATATTTTGAACAAATTAATATACTGTTTAACAGTCCAACCCTCGATAATTCAGTTTTATGACAGACATCAAGAACAATTGAAGGGGAGATTAACTTGCCCCCACTGATTACATTGAGGGATATATGATTCGACTTTGGAGAAAACAAATACAGCATATTTGTGCAAGCAAATTCAACAAATAATAAATATTTACTTTGTGTCATCGTTAAGGATTTATGGTGGTTTTAGAACTAAGTCGTTGGCAATCTCTTTGAAGTAAATTGTCCTTAAGAAAATTTACTCATACCCTCCTCGTTTATCCAGAATGTTTATGTATATGCTTTTTGACGTTATAAGAACTTTACAGTAGGATACTCTGGCTTTTCGTTCGTCAGAGTTATCTCCCATTTGAACAGGTATCGATTGTGACATCATATCTGCGCGTGAGAATAAAACGTCGTTTTCACACAAACATATGACGCTACAATTGATAACTTTTCTCATTTTACGTATAAACAAATGACATCACAATCAATACCTTCTGACAAGGGAGATAACCCTGACTATCGAAAATACCTAATGAATACCTGCAGATTCATTAATTTCTTTTTAATTAATATTTGAAAAAAAATATATTTATTCTGCTGTTGAAGCATTATTTCTGAACATAACACGAGGCACACAATTTAAATTTTCATATCATTTATTGACGATTTATTAATTTACCATCACATCTAAATAAAGCTTTCCAATATAGTCTACAACTTTGATATAGTATACGTTATTACAAAATACCGTTTAAATGGAAATTTTAGTGAGATGCAAATTTAGCGTTTCGTCCAACAATATGGTCTATAATTTTAGCAAGAAGTAATTTTACCAATTTTATGATTAAAAATAGAGTACAAATCATGTTTGAATTTTATGATTAAAAATAGATTACAAATTATGTTTGAGCTTGAAATAAATTGATTTTGAATTAATTCATTTTCAAGAAATATTTATAAAATAAGTTACAGGCAAAAAAGCATAACTTTGCTAAATTATAGACTAAAGGTAATACCCGAGTATCAGTTGTATTGTAAAATTGTTTTAGGTTTTTATTTATTCAAGTCAGGTACTAACTTCTGACAAATATTTCAATGCCGAAGTAATGTATACATGTAGAGTGAAATATGTGAAATGGTATGATGGTTGTTAGCTCTGATACATTGGTTTTCTCCGAGTACTCTGGTTTCCTCCAACAGTACCGACCCCTCACACCATTATCAGTACCAACAAGATGAAAAAAAAACTGTTTGTTAATTGTTGTGAAATAATTAAAGATTAAATAATCTACTTGTAATGGACACTACATTAAAATTGTTTGTTTGTTTATTGTTGTTTAACATCCCAGTCAAGAATATTTACTCATTTGAAGACGTCACCAACTTCCAGTGAAAGGCTTCAAATGCAGTGAGGGTTCTTTAACTTGCCGAAACCTACTGTGACACGGGACCTCGAGTTTTACTGTCTCATCCGAAAGACAGGAAACCAACCTGCCGCCGGCGGGACTCGAACTCACGATCCGGAGAGTCGAGCACGCTACCGACTGAGCCAGGTTGGCTCCACTACATTATAAGGTAGTATACATTTTTTTTTTTTTTTTTTTTGGGGGGGGGGGGGGGGGCTGTTGTTTAACATCCCACTTAAGAATATTTCACTTATATGGAGACGTCACCAAAGGCCGGTGAAGTACTTCATTTTTTGGCCTATGTACATACGGCCATTGAGCAGTAAGGGTTTTTTAACGTACCGACACCCACTGTGACACGGGACCTCAGTTTTAAAATTTGCTACACTTTGGAAAATCTTTAACATAATCACACAAGTAATATACGATCAAACAACACAGATAAATAGATATTTCGTTTATTTCCAAATTTTGAATTAGTTACTTGAAAGGTGTTTAGACTGTCTTTCAAACATGAAAATTTAAATGCAACGGCATAAATGTCCATTTTGACTAAAAAGTGTGTTCAAAAAATACGCACGCCGCCCCAAAAAGACATTAACAACAGTGAAGTTAAACCCTCCCCAATCTCACCTGGGCAAATAATATATATACTATATACATACTAAAACTTTTTTTTTTTTCATTTAGACCAGCAGTATAGAAGAAAAGTGTTCGATTAATTGCTCGCAAGAAAATGGGTTTATCAATAATGAATGTCTTAAATATTGCTGCAATGCCAGTAGAATATATGATATCACACGGTATCAGTCTTGTTAGTAACAAAATGTTTACATAACACATAAAAGTTCTAATCTTACACTGGAAGGCAATAAAATGCACTTTAACACACACAAATGTACGGCGCGTACCGTATGACTGTGTTTAATAGATAGAGTAAGGGCCTGTTTGTAAAAGCTCAATTTGGCAGTTGATTCAACGCTTGCTATGATCTTCAGATTGAATGCGCCATCTTTTGTGGCCAGTTTAAAGTCATGGTGCATATTTATGATTAAATATTTTTAAAAATTAGAATAATTCTTAGCATGCATATATATATATATACCAAGTTTTTGTCACTGCGAGGCAAACGTAATGACAAGAAATACCTAAAATGCATGTACGTTTCCATAAACACCGTTAATTCTCGGGAAAGGTATTGCCATTTTAGGATCGGATGGCTATATAGACTCTCAATGGATGTGCTTCCTGCATGTGTAAAACAAGGACATATGGTCTCTTTCAAGGTACTGCATTGAAAAGATAAACATGCAATTACTGTTTGTTAATTCGAAAGATAAGAGATTAACCAAAATTAACACCAAGTTCGCAGTAAAGAACTATACATATATATATATATATATATATATATATATATATATATATATATAAATATATATATATATATATATATATATATATATATATATATATATATATATATATCATAGTAAGAACCGACAAGGAAGTACATTGAAATTCAATTTAAATGGTTTGTAAATATATTCTTTCTTCGAAAGATTTTTCCATGATAACATATTTCATAAGAGATGTTTCAATAGAGATATTGAAGTGTCAATATTACAGTCCTTCAAAATAGGTGCGCACTCAAAAATAGATGTGACATTTGGAAAAAGAAACTTGGTTTTTAAAAATCGAAAATTAAAACACACCTTTACTCTGTCCTTGGGAGGTATTAGAAAACAACCCGTGTTTACTCTTGATCTTTTGGGAAAGAAAACATGTAAAGTCAAATTATAGACATTCCATCTTTCTAAATTCGTCTCAAACTCGTATGTTTAACCTTAGCATATAGGTTGTCTGTATTTCTTTACAAAGTGTTTGATCCCAGATCGTTATTTTGCATTATTTAGGTGACTCACATCGATTAAAATCCCAATGTGACACCACATTTATTTACTTTCTAGAAGTGAATTTGAAAGTATCGGCGAGCTTCGAAAAATTAAAATTAAAATTTATTTCGAAAAATTGAATTTAGAATTAATTTCGAAAAATCGAAATTAAAATTCATTCCCATTGTTATTTCTGTCAGTACTCTAGGTCAACTAACTTTTCATTATTTTAAGATAAAACACACATTTTGTGCTGCAACTGTCCATGTTTGTATACTTGATGGCAGATAATTGTAAATAATGATGAACAATATTGTTTCTTGTTTGCAGAAAAACTCAGAAATTAAAAAATATATATATTTGAGTACATACTTTAATTTCGAGTACGTACTCATCGGATATGTTATTTTTTATTGGAAAATCATAAGTTTGACCCAAAAGTTATATGTGAATGATAAAATATAATGATATTTTTCTTTTATGAAAAATCTTTTGCAAACGACCATAGAATCAAAATAATGAAATAAATGTTGAGTTTGATTATTGAGTAAATTTGGTGACTTCGGGTCATGGGGCCCGTTTTACGAAAGGTCCTAAGTCCTAAATCCTGACTTTTAGTTCTAACTACCATGACAACGCATCGCTAATTGGTCAGACTTAAGACTTTGTGTAAAACGAGCTCCTGATCTTTACTTCATAATGCAAATGATGATAACTTTCTTAATAACATAAAAACATGGACTTGTGTACAACTCGAGGTGGAATCAGGTACCATGGAGGAGTAAGTATTCCTTTTTGATCGGTCACACCCATCGAGTCCACAGCCAAATTCAATTAAAATATGTGGGGAAGAAATCTTTGTCACAATAAGTACAGACGACTCAACAGTCGCTATCGAGCAAGTTACTAAACATTTCATTTAGTGAAACTTTTTTTATCTTAAGTAATATATGTATCTTATGTGTATATATGTGTCTTAGCACTAAAACTAAATGATGAAACCGGCATCGGGACAAATTTATAAGTTCGTTATATGCGATATCTCGTTATACTTATCTCATTATAGGCGTTCAGATTAATACAAAATTGAATAGTAAATGCAAGGGGAATAAAGATATTATCGTTATAAACGGAATCTCGTTACAAGCGATCTCATTATAAGTCGAGTTGACTGTATAAATATAAAGATAATGATGATACGCATATTTGAAGTTTCTATTAATGATTTATTGAAAACATATCATTTTACTTCTGCACTACTAGATTTACATATACCCGTGGCCTCTCACAAATTACTCGAGAATGTGGATGATTAATGCTGTATTTGCACGTGTACGTGTTTATAATCACTAAACAGACTGCAAATCAAAGCTACGTTATTTGCCTATGATATAAAACCATGGTGTTAGCAAATTTAAAAAAAAAAGATTCAAGTGCTTTGTTAATTATTCTTTTGGATTATGCAGATTGCGTTTTCATTGGTTAACAGTTTAAGGGAATTTCAGTTTAAAAAACCAATGACGTAAATAGCACAATCACCCGATCACGTGCAAACGGTATAAACGGGTATAAATTTGTAAATTCTGAACCTCCTGAATAATTCAATCTCAACGTTTTCACACCGAACTCCTAGAAATCCTATGTTGATTTGCACATCCGAGATGTTCAGAATCGGTGCTATAACCGTGTTGTTATGCACACAGCTAGCTGTTGCTGCACAGGTTGATAAGACTAGAATCCCGAGAGAATCAGGAAGTCATGTTGTAGAAGCTGTTGTTGATCTGATACTCAGTAGATGCATTTTCCCGAACGACCGTTTATTTCTCCGACGTCTGGCGTACGCTGAATCAACGGATGGTGAGGACAGCAATACATATGGAAACAACTTTTACGGTGGAATATGGCGGGTATGTATCTTGTTTTTTTTTTTTTTTTTTTTTTTTTTTTTTTTTTTTTTTTTTTTTTTCCGCTACACTCAACAGTTTTTCAGTTATATAGTGACGACCAGTTTTTATTGGAGGAGGAGAGAACCCGGTTACGATGTACCCGGAAATAGACCACTGGCCTACCGCATGTAAACTGACAAATTTTCTTACAAAAATCAGTTTTGGTTCCAGTACGGCTCGTACCTGTGCTGACCAGAAGTGAGAGACCTCATGGCTCAAAGTGCAATGTTCTAACCACTCGACCACGGTGGCTCTAAGTACCTTATTATAATTATGAATAATGTTCCAGAACTTTTATTTAAAGATGAATACAGCAAAATGCCAAATATTGGTTCAGCGGCTTCTAAATTATTAAAATCTTTGTGCTTAATAGACTCCAGTATGTGTGAAACGTAGATTTAATTGTTTCATGGAGTTCAATTTTTTTTTCTTTGTTAAAGGGGCCTTGGCTTACCAGATAAATTATTTTGAGTTTCTTCTACTTTTACTACTTTTAATTACTATAGCAAAAATATAGTAAATGTAATGAAAGTAAATTCGAATATAGTAAATGCAATTTTATTTCCTAAAATATATTAAAAGCAATGTTAGTACTTGAAAATGTAGTAAAAGTAATAATATTAATTAAGAATAGAGTAAAAGCCATTATAGGAGTTGAAAATATAGTAAAATAATCAATTAAAGTATTTGGAAATATAGTAAAATCCATGACGGTACTTTAGAGTATAGTAAAAGCAATGGAATCACTTTAAAATACATGTATAGTAAAAGCAAGGCAATACTTTAAAATACAGATATAGTAAAAGCAATGACAGCACTTTAAAATATATGTATAGTAAAAGCTATGGCAGCACTTTAAAAAACATGCATAGTAAAAGCAAGGCAATACTTTAAAATACAGTTCACATAATTATCACTATCATAGGGTGTTAAGATACTATAGCAAAGGTTTTTAGAATAACCTTTTGTTCAATAAATTGAAATTTCTTATTTCTATTTCATCTATTTATATATTTGGCACACGACTATTAGATTCTCTGTATATATCTTTTACGTGTTACGTTTGAGATAAGGTTCTCCTGAAGAACTGCAAATCATTTAATTCTCTGTTTATCTTTCATGGTAGCCAGGTAATTGTAAATATCACTATTATCGCAACTACTGTACGTGGACATATTTTAGCGGTATTCTAATATTATCGCCCTTCATGCTCAAGTTATTGCGCTAATTCAAGAGCAGCGCTAAAATCTATCTAAAAACTAATAAAATTATTATCGCGAATTCAAAATTACACCCCCTTTAGAACACTAAAATATGAGTGCGCTATTAAATACGCATAAAGTATGTTTTACAACTATGAATGAATCAATTATCTAAATTTCAATTAACTGATAGGTCCAAGAAGACATGTTTGATGCAACTAAGACTCCAGCCGCTCTACAAGTTCTGAACTCTACAATTGACGCAATTGATACAAACTTTAATATCCACTGGTCATCCGTGTCCTGGCAAGACCTCGAAAAACCACTGTTTTCCGGACTTGCAGCTGTCCTGTACTTACAGCTTCAAAATACAACAATTCCAGGAAATTTGACAGAGCAGGCATACTTCTGGAAAGCTACTTATAACCCACTTGGAAATACACAAACTTTTATTGACAAAGTATCAAGTTTAAATGAAGGTATGTATAAACCTCCCATCATAAAGTGTCTTTGATTTTGGCGTGCGGGGGGTCTTTGATATGAGTAGAAACCGGAGTACCCGGAGAAAACATTATACATTTTACCTTTGTAGACCTTTACCTGGTATTTCGGTACCAGCTGATTATTGTACACTCAAGTAATATTCCGAATGTATGGTACCGTTTAAATTCTAAACTCTGACAATGATAAAATAGTCATCTTTTTACAGTGGTTACTCTTAGACAAATTTAAGAATACGTTTAGGCTATGTTCTTTTGTCTTGAATGAAGCTACATTTTATTTCAGAAATCTACATCTATTTTGAATTCGAGCTGAACTGATGACGTCTGATATATAGAAACGATCGTCATCATCATTTTTGGCCACAATGGCTTAAAAAAACAATCTTTGATATTGTGTGTATAAAATTTATCCTTAATATCTATTCTTCAATTTAAATAAAGTTTCGTTGAAAATTAATATTGATAGATAAATACATGTTATTTAAATGCCCAGTTTTTATTTAAATCGCACTTGTTAAGATGGAGGTTCATGTCAATACTGTGTTCAATATTACATCTGTGGTGCAACGAAACAGATATGCCTTCATACACTGATATCGATTTCGTGTCAATCTTGATTTTGTAGAACTAATAACACTAAATTACCTGAAATGCAATAAGAGCAGTCAATTTTATAATTATTCTGACTCACCAAACTTCACATTTTACCTTGTGAAGCCATTTTGCCCTTTTCGAAAATGTGTTATGTTTCTTTTATTTAATGGAACTGCCTTCATTACAAATTGTCACTTCACAATATACATTTATATACATTTTCAGTTGTTTTCATGTGCAGTTTCTGAAACAGCCGTGTGAAGTGACAATTTTTTTTTATTTCGTGTTTTGATTTAGTAATTACAGTGGAACATCAACTAAGGACCACATCTCACTTAAGACTGCTAATACATGTATTCAATCTCTTGAAAATAATCTAAGAGACCACTTCGCTAATCAGATCATATTTAGTAGTAAGTCAGTTAGGTGGTTTTAATACCGAGGTTCCACTGTACCTGACGAGATGAACATAAAGGCACAACACACCTTTAGGTATATTTTGCAAGCGTTCTACATAATATATATATATATATATATATATATATATATATTATATATATATATATATATATATATATATATATATATATATATATATATATATATATATATATATATATATATATATAAGGTGGTACGTCTCCGATCTCTTTTTCGAGAAATAGGGTTGTACAGATCAAACGCTTTGCCTAACTCTTGTGCCAAATACTAGCCTGTTAACCTGGCCTGTTGTTTTGATTTATAGCTATTGTGTTTGTTAATATATTTCATCTCGATAAACCTATTACTCCCACTCACTCTGTTTTGGACCGTTTTGATCCTATCATTTCGATGCGTCCTATATGAGGATGCATTTATTACATACTGCATCGAAAGATATTTGCAGTAAATAGAAACATTCTTTAAAAGAAATTGAAATTTTGGAAAGTGCACCTTTAAGAGGCGAGCGAGATGTGACTATTAGAGAAAGCTTCTCTCCCACAGCGATTTATGTTTAATTTGATTTGCCATTACTGTCTGACAATCATTTATATGTACAGGAAAATGTTAAGCTTCGCAATATTGATTCCTTTTCATGAAATTAATATCATTTAAATATCCTATACCTGTAACAACCAGGTGAGTAAAATCACGGCCCAAATGAAATTGAAAATATACATTTAAAATTTACGTAATATCTCGTGAATCATTAGTGAATCTCGCCGCACGTGCCGACAATAACGATCCAAAATGTCTTTTCCTGTCTTTTAACTGTCTTTTGCTTACGAATAAAGGTTTTGGCTACTATGCAATTGTCCTTGTATATTATATAAATATCATAAATATGATATCGAAGTAAAGTATTGCAAAAAGCCAAATATAATACCGAAGTAAGGATTGCAAAGAACGCCAAATGCTTGAGATGACCGTTTCTGTCGATATTCTGACTTCATCGAATTTAAAATAGATGTAGATTTCCGAAACAAAAAGTGGTATCACACAAAAACAAAAATAGCCTAAATGTATTCCCTAAGAAATTTAGATTAACACTGTATAAAATTACTACCTTAGAATTTAGAATTAAAAAGGTACTATCCTTTCTAAATATTACTTTAGTATAAAATAATCAGCAGATCTTAAACCATTTATTGCAGATTACGTGACCGCAACGTTTCAACAACATTGGGATATACAAATTGAAAATAAATTACATGAGATAAATGCCAAATTTTCCAATAACCCACCAGTGTGCACTAGTAATAGAAAAAATGAGCTTACTCTGACCAGACTTTGTATTGGTCACAGTAGCCTTACACATAAATATTTATTGTTGAAAGAAGAGCCACCGGAATGTAAACCGTGTGGCTCTAGATTGACAATTAAACATATTTTAGCAGAGCAGAATGTATAGATTTTAAACATACTCGTGAGAAATATTACTTCGAGACGGAACTTGATAGTGTTTTTAATAATGTTGCAGGCGACATCATTTTGGAGTTTCTAAAAGACATCGGTTTATATTCTAAAATTTGAAATATTTCCTAAAAATCTTGACACGTCTAGATACTCTTTCAATCAATAAATATATTATCTTTTACAATTTTTAATTAATATTTTTAATAGAACAATATACTTTGATTTTATTCTGAAATTATAATTGATGCATCGCCACTATATGACTGAAAGATTTTTGAAAGTGGCGTAAAACAAAAACTAACTAACTAACTAACTAGCTAGTACCGAAATACTGGCTATACTGTTTTAACCTCGTTTTGTCTAAAATCACAATCAACATACAGCGTCAGTGTTTTATGATAGTATGTTAGTTTCTAATCAGTTACCTAATATGTTTCAACCAAATTTTAGTAATTCTAATTACGGCTATAACAATGTAAAGTGGCAAATCCGGGTTCTATAAAAAGAAAACATAACAATATGGTCTATATATAAACCTATGCATGCACAAGTAAACGTTCGATTTTGACTCGTTGTGATTGTAAACAATTTACCAGTTGACCTCGGAAGACCTATACCAGTTTTACACCTGGAGCATTTTTTTTCAATATTTTACTAGTGTCAGAGTACCCTATATCATACCTTGGATGAGACTGCTTGTGCAATGTCCTGTAAACAGATGACGGCGCACTGGACTATTTTAGTACAAGAAGGTAGACATGTTATACAGACAATTACAAATTAATTTTATCTATCTCTTTAATATAGTGTCGTGCGAATCAAAGCCCGTGGATATCGTTTTTGTTGTCGACGAATCTGGCAGTATTGGATCAGCGAATTTCGTAGTGATGAAACATTTTCTTGTCAAGATTGTAGACCAGATAACAATAGGACCAAATGCCTTTAACGTTGGCTTGGTGAAATTCCAGTCCTCTGCAACCGTCCAGTTCTATCTTAACACGTATCAGGATAAAGCATCGATAAAAGTACTATATATTGATATTATATTCTTCTTTATGTAGTTAGTCTCTTTGCCCTCTTTCATTGTATATCTATCTATCTATCTATCTATCTATCTATCTATCTAATGACATTACTCTGGTTGCTTCGATACCATTTCAATGCATTTTTGTCCTATATATAATTCGTTTCATGAATTATATCTATTTGCTAAGAACCGACACCATAGTGTATAGAGTGTTGTTGGTGTTAGTGCTTGATATATATATATATATGTGTGTGTATTTATGTATGTATGTATACCTTTCTATCTATCTATCTTAATTTTTTTTAATATGAGGATATTGATATGTTACTGTATTGATAGAATGCCATCCTCAACATGTCCTACAGAAGTGGTGGTACATCCATCTCTGCCGGAATTGATAAAGCACGTACTCAAGTGTTCCCAGGGCCAAGGTGAGAAGCTAATGTGAAGTGAATGATAACTTAATACTTGTATAAACGAAGTATTTGGCAGTATTAGAATCCTTAAGAAGGAATATAATATCTAAAACGAAATGTAGATACATTTCTACCATTGGACAAACATGGACCTCTGGAAATCAAGAGGTGAGATCAGGTTCCATTGGGGGGGGGGGGACAAGCATCCCTGTTGACCGGTCACATCCAACTTGAGAGTGCTGAAAATCTAAATAATACTTGGATCTAGAATGTATCGACTCATTTAGAAATGTATAGTATATTCGTCTTTAAGAATATCTATATAGTTTTCCTCTGATTATCGAGAAAAAGAAATAAGCATTCATATGACATTCAAATCACAGTTACATACCCCTCCTGACGGTCCAGTGGAAGAGTGATCGAATCGTAAGCGGAAGGCCCATGATTCGATTTTCCGTACAAGTATATACCAAGGACTCACATTGCTCTGCTCAGACAATCAGAATTCATTATAAACTGAAGTTGAGTAAACGTCTCAAACTTGATTAATATTCAAGTTTGGGGCAAGCGAACCCATGTCTTTAAAACGAGGTGACTGTTCATATGAAATGAATACCATGAGTCGTTTGGATGACGTTGCAAACCGAGATTCCGTGTCACAGCAGGGTCGACAGGTTAAAGAACCCTTATTACGGTGGCATAAGTCACACGGCACAATATTTCTTTTATCCAAGGAATGCCATTGAAATTAAATAAAACAGGTCAACTTAATCAAATTTACGGTGATGTAATCAATACTTCCCGAAGGCAATATATTTTGCTTCAAGATACTTTTTGCTTGACATCGTTCTAATGCCAATGTTCTGTTCTTCCAATTCAGGACGGGACATGGATACTTAAACGATGTTCGAATTTGACTTTTTAATTCTGTTTTACACCACACCAAACAATTCTTCAGTTATATGTTGGCGGTAAGTTTTTAATTGTGGAGGAACGAACCCGGATACAGTTTAACTGCAGCCTTCCGCAAGTAACCTAGCTTCCCATGGACACTATCTTAGGTTCGAGCCCCGCTCTGACCAGAAGTGAGATCCTTCGTGGCTCTTACTCAATGTTCAATGTTAGAGACGTGTATATACATTCTAAAACTGTAAATAAGTATCTTTGTTGATATATTCTATTCTAACAGAAGTGAGTATAAAATTTACTTGTAAAACTGTATTTCAGAGATGAAGCAACCAAAGTCATACTTCTTCTCACAGATGGGGTTTCAAATATCATCAGCACACAACGGGCGGCTGATATTGCAAGGTAAGCCAAAATGTACCACCTGCACATCGTGATATATATATATATATATATATATATATATATATATATATATATATATATATATATATATATATATATATATATATTGCTTACCGCATTTTGTATCATAAAGCTATGAACGAAGTGGCACCTTTTGCTTTTGAGGCTTTCACTGTGCCACACTACTATGCCGCATCCACTAGAACATGATAAGGTACATCTAATGTTTAAAGGGTGACTTGAAGCCACACTCTCTAGAGGTGAGATACTTTATGGTTTAAAGTGCAATGGTCTAACCACTGGGCATTGGAAGTCCCCAGCAGGTTTGAATTTAGAAAGTTTGTTCAGAATTTGAAGGAAGTTGTCTAGGTTTGAAAACTTGCCATCAAGAGAGTTCGATTTGCTTTACTACAAAATTTCCAATTTATATTGCAAAATTAGAGGTATTACAGATAAGAAACGAAGACAATTGTTTGCTATATGCATTATACAGAGTTAATTAGTATTATTAATGCTCTACTGGAAATTACTAGCTGCCTGTAAGGAGGTGCGTTAGTAGGGATACTAATTCCCTGTGGGGGAATTTCTGTAGCCAACGATGTTATACATTCTGTTATACTGAATGTAAAGTAAAACGCGGTGCGTATTTACTTTACTATGTAGTAAGTCTTGTTTGTAATGTGTTAATAAGTAGAATCTGCTTACTATTTTTATCTTTTCAAATAAAGCCAAAAAATTTAATTTCAGAAATGAAAGTATAGTTATATTTGCACTTGGAATCGGAAATATCAATGAACTTGAATTGAACGCTGCCGGAAATGACCCTGACTGCAGGCATGTTTTCATCATAAATGGTTTCAACGAAATAGACAGTATTTTGTACGAAATAAAGAAGGGCGCGTGCACAGGTATTTAACTCTTAATATGTTTTCGATATAACTTATAGAATTTTTTAGTTGAGCGTTCATGGTCCTTAATTTTCCTTAGAGACTGTTAAAGAAATGTCAAATTCCCTGATACAGTATTTTACTACTTTGTCCATGAAAAGCATTTAGATCTTGCGTGTATATTAACATAAATTGTTGTATTCCGTTTCTGATTACCCTGACCTCTGTTTTAATGCATTTAATATATATAAAAAGCTCAGATTCCAAAGAATAAATCTTCAGGATGTCTAGGATACATATACAAATCTGGTGAACATTTGACAAACACGGACCTCTGGAAATCCAGAGGTGGGATCAGGTGTCATGGAGGAGGAAGCATCCCCTGTTGATCGGCCACACCGCCATGAGTCGACAGGAAAATTCAAATGAAATAAGTGAAGAACGAATCTTCCTCACAATTGGTGCAGAAAACTCAACATCCACTTTCGAACAAGTAACTCACATTTCATAGAGTAGAACAGAGCGATACTAATGAAGGTTTAACAATTGTAACAGAACATTTAAAAATAGAAGGTACATTATTTCAAAATGAATCGGCAAAATGTTATCAAATAGAATCTGACATTGATTTTGGGCACATAAACATCGTTATGTCTGCACAAGAACTGATGTTCCTAAGACTGCACAAAAGATGAATTGGTAATATCCCTGAAGACAACCCAAGGAGCACCAAACAATCTCTGCGAGTCTGTGATACCGGTAGAAGGACACCTTTTATATAGGGTGCAGTGTCAGCCAGTATGTTATTTGGTACTGTTTTTATTCATTGACGGTATGTACAGTTAGCGACAACTATCATCAGGACAAAATGTCCACCAGCAGAGATACATACTCTATGTCAAAATTATAAAAAATGTTAGATATCAAAGTATAAATCTTCAGAATGCCCAGGATACATATATAAATAATGTCATATCCAAATATCACCACCATTCGTTAAATTATGTAATTTTGATTACTTGTTATATCAGTGTTTTACATCATTCAATTCCTTGTAAACGGTGACCATGTTTCCTATATTTTCTTATTTCTGATATTACCAATGACATAATAACGCATTTTCTCTATTTCAGTTGCAAAACCAGTCGAGGTACCGAACACGGGAGAGTCAAGTGTAGAGGGAACACTGACCGGAAGTGAAGCTGTTGAAGATATCGTCGAAATAACAACAGGAAACAGCAACGTCACAAGTATTGTCGTATGTATTGATTTCCTTATTAGCGCCGATAAAATTCTAAACACACCAAATAGTAACAGAGTTATCTTTTTTAAAGTAGTAACTCTGAGGAAGATTTTGCAATATGTTTAGGTTCATTTTTTGGCCTTGTGATTTTCTGTTTTGGTAAATATACATCTATTTTCAAGTCTACATCAACTAACGCAGTCTTATTGACCGGGATTTATTTCTGTCTTTTCGGTAAACTACAACTGTGGTATTACAAATATTATACTTATAAAGTAACAATATGTTTATAAGGTGATAATGTTTTACGAACAATCAACATATTGGCATTGTATGAAAACAAATATTGAATCGAAACAGCTTACATTTACAGACCAACATTATTGTGTGTGTGTGTGTGTGTGTGTGTGTGTGTGTGTGTGTGTGTGTGTGTGTGTGTGTGTGTGTGTGTGTGTGTATTTGTGTATGAGTGTGTGTATGTGTGTGTGAGTGTGTGTGTGAGGTAGAGAGAGACAGACAGAGACAGGGATAGAGATTATATTTTTAATTAAATTGACTTCAGTCGGGCTGTCAAAACAACAAATTATAACTGTATAAAATATTCATTGGTTTTTAAATAAAACTCGGGTAGCGACGCACTAGTCTTTATCATGGTTGCAGCACGACTCTCAGACATCAGTGAAACATTTTCGCCATGTTTATATACACATCGCTTTACATTCATTATCTTTACACAGACGGAAGTGACCTGTGGAAATGTGACTCTATATGCGTCAGCAGACACCATGAGACCGAACGAAGCTTTCTACACGGAGAAGGCTTTTGCAGAGGATAGATATCCGGCCGTAATCTCAATGGAAAATGACGGACGGAAAGTGTTTCTCGCATACACTGCTTTCAAATCCAACGTTTGTGCTTCCGGTTCTTTCGATATATCCATAACAGCTGGTCCAGTTCAAGGTAACTTTGTCCTTATTTTTTTAATTGATTGTTATTTTGCATTTTTCACTTATATGTAGATAAATGAAGAAGTTCCCAAATTTTAACCCGTATTCCAGACAATTTCTTGACATGGTAACTCGGTTTAAGAGTTCAAAAGACCTCACTTATTCGAGCACTGGTGAGGTATGTGTATTATTGGGCATTAATTTTATCCCTGGTCCTCCCTATTGCAAGACGAACGGCTTACACACATGAAACACCGGAAATAGTTTGCAGTTTAAATTATAACTACAAGCAGGAATGTCCATTTGATGTCCTTTTCTGAAAACTAAATCATTTGTCTGCGATAGACAAAAACAAACTTGAAAATAAGAAAACATCCTAACCCCAGTTGTCGCCATATTCAGGCTTTCGGGTAAACATCAGACAAAAGATGCAAAACAAGACACGCAGGTGAAACATTCTGCCAAGTTAGGACTAACGGTTACAGGGCAGACAAGACCACAGTCGGGAGAAGGAAAGCAAACGAAACAAGTCTCCAAACTTCAGTTTTGGAAGCCCTTACTACAGTAGTTACCGTGGCTAGTGCAAAATAATAAAATACTTGTTTAGGATATGTAATATCGACTACAGTAGGGCATATATATAGCATGAATAACACTCCGAAAAAAAGGATATATATCAAAGTTACAAATATTGATATATGTACCAAGCTATTTCAAATACAAATTGCAAATATGTCTGAAATGCTTTATTTCAAATCTCCATTTTGAAATTTCGGAAGAACCTTTTTCTATCTATAATTACAGCTGCTGAAGTGGTCTGCATAAAAAACAACAAAACACGAGAATGTACAATTCTGGATTTCATGGAGAGTAAATATAAAGATTTGATTTGCCTCTCTCTCTAAGATCTCTCTCTCTCTCTCTCTCTCTCTCTCTCTCTCTCTCTCTCTCTCTCTCTCTCTCTCTCTCTCTCTCTCAACATCATGAGTCGCAGATGAAATGACAGACAGGAATATTGATGTATATTTCTTTTTATTTCTTGTTTAATTACCTTTTTTCTTGTATAACATGTTTGATTCGAATTTTAAATCAACATCTTTATGGTTTGTTTCATTACATTATATACATTTATATTTACAGAAACAGATGTATGGACAGATGTATCGAATCCTTGTACATCGATAACGTCTGAAACATTTTACTCACATCCAAGTGATCCGTTGAAGTTCATCCACTGTAAAGATGGTTTGATGTATGTGACACAATGTCCGCTTGGTACAACTTACAGTTCACAAAATAGCCGTTGCTTGCAACCATTTGCAACTACAACGGAAGCTCCAAATCCGTGTGCAAATGCAGTCGCGAAAAACAAATTTTATTACCCGTATCCGAAGGACCCCCACAAGTTCATTCAGTGTGATGCATTTGGAAACGCGTATATAAAAACCTGCGTTGCAGGTCTTGTTTGGAATGATGGTGCATTAGCATGTAGCTACCCAGCCAACTGATCCCATGATGAACTTTCAAACTGATGCAACGTATAACATGTTAATGATAAAATAGGCTTCAATATTCAATGTTGCATAATATCTGATAATTATGTAATATGTTTCAGTTATTAGCTTTTATAATAAATATGTCATAGCAGCACATAGTGAAGTTCTGTTTAGTTATTTATTTAAGTTCAGTCCACTGACATTAGAACCCTGTTACAACGAAATCCTGCTTTATTTCAAATAATTTGCATTCCCTGGCCTAATTCATTATTACCATTATAAGTCGATTAATTTGAAAACCCTGTTTAATTGAAATAAAAATCTAATACCCTGCGATTTCAATATATCCGGGCTTCACTGTAGACATGCTTGATAAGCACCACAAAATACATTTCTGTGTCAGGCTGGAACTTTAAACAAAATCCATATTCAAAATTGATATTACATTAAATTGTAAGGGTCTGTATACGATTTAGAACCGAGGTACCATGTTACAGTAGGCATGGACCGTTAATCCTTTCAACCCCACAGACCAATGTAGACTAGTTTAAACCATAGAAACGACCATACCATTTTTCAAAATATCTAGGGAGAAAAGATTAAAAGACCTTTAATTGGCAAATGTCAAAAACACGGACACTTAATAGTGTTATGCCTTCTACGCTTAACCTTTGAAACCCTAAGTATCTAGATGGTATGTTCTTTTCTATTGTTTAGACAAGTCTATTATGGCCTGTAGGGTTTAAAGGGTTAAGGACTATATTTTTTCAGTTTTTGCAAAACATTGGTGCGTGAAAGCAATTGCTCAAGGAAAGAATTATATGCAGTACGAAATTAACCCTTTCTTCCCTGAGTATCCGAATCATATGATCTTTCTATTGTTTATGACAAGTTTGTTGTGGTATGTAGGGTTGAAAGGGTTAAAAAGTTGAAAACAATCCTTATATTTACATACTTGTATATATTACCCTTTTTCAGTCAAACTGCATTCCGCTGAAACCCCTTAATCATTCGATATATTGACTTCGCGGGGTATCTTTCATAAATATTATAAACATAATACCAACGTTATAATGCTCAAGACGATCGTTTCTGTCAATTAGACTTCATCAGTTGAGCTCCAATTTATAAAAATGCATATGTCGTAACAGCTTAAAACAGCTGTCTGACATGAGAAGTATATGTAATTCTCTTTTCTACAAAGAAATACTAAAATTTAGGTTTATTTTCTTTTTTCACATCATTCTGACAGAAATTGGTGGTACGAAAAATCTGGAATACTTATTCTCATATTTGGTTCATGGTTATTAATTTTCGACAGCTCAGTGACGATGAGCGAAAAATGTCACACGTTACATTGCGGCGACGATGTATTTGAAACACGCTGTTTTAGAACGAATTTCCGTTTAATTCTGATATCTTATGAAAGGAATCTACCACAAAAAAAATTATTGTGTACTGGCTTTAGATAAGTGCGACAAACAGTATTCGTTCATGACAATTGAAAAAAGTATCCACTTTATTTAACATTTTTATACCAATCAGCTGGACAATGCCCTGACTTATATGCTGGTCGGCATTTTAAGACGTATGACACTTGTCAGGCATGAATGTGATCGTGTTCTGTTTCGTAAATAATTCAATATATACAAGCAAATCCTTCAAATCAATTTGAATAAGACATGCAGAATTATGATGTATAATAACAAACTTAAAGGCATGCTCAAAATTTAATCATCGACACTTCCGCCAACATTTACAATAAAGCCGTTAACACTCAGGACACGTGATGACATATTGTCTTCTATTGAAAATTGACAGCAGTCGCTCTGTAAGCTTGTAATGAGGGAACTTACAGTCGGTATGTATAAGATGTAAACTGCGTCTTTTAGCCATGCTGTGTCGTAATGGCGTAATACAATCCCAACACAGAATGTGCCCTTTTAGTACAATGTAAGTTTTACCACAATTGACACATAGAACAATTCTATCGACTATTCTTTATCTTGTAGAAAAGACAGTAAATTGTGTCATCAAAAGTGCAATAAATCGAAGCACCTTAGATTGAAAATTAGATAATGACATTCGTGGCGTATAATTTTGATAATCTCCCTTTCACCATAGCTATGCCAATTTCTTGAACGGCGACAAATACTTCTATAAGATAACTGCTATAATTGTTCACAAAATAAACGGTTTGTGACTCGAAATGGGATTCATATGACCATTAGTAAAATCCGATTTTATAATTATCTTATAAGAACAATGGCCGCTCCGCAATCAGCAATTTTAATTTCAAATCTTTGAATATTGTAGAAAATAAGGCAATTATTATACAGAACCGGAATAAATGAGCGAACGTATTGAAAAGTAGAGATTATTGACAATTAAGGATATTTGTGCCGTCATGGAGAGGAGAACATTCAGTCATTATATTTTGACGTTTCAGTAGGAAAATGTATTTGAGTTTGAAAGGTAGTTCAAGAAAAGACCACAGTGGTGATGATGCTTAGTTTACATACAGATATTATTTAGTTATCCTTTTGTATTTATTTATTACTTTCTTACTTTATGTAGCTATGCTTTCTTTCTCCAGGTGTGTGCGTGGGTCCGTGCGTGCGTGTGTGTGTACGTTTTTCATGTTATTTTAATCGTTTTGTCCTGATGAAGCTTAAGCGACAGAGGGACAGGTCGTCTCGAAAATTTCACTTTCATTTTCTCATTTATATATATATATATATATATATATATATATATATAATATATATATATATATATACAATGTATATATATATATATATATATATATATATATATATATATATATATATATATATATATATATATATATATATAATGATAGATAGCTATATATATTATCAATCGAAAAATTGTATGAATATTCAAAGCATTGCATTTAGTACTAATTTGACTACCTATGAACATTTTTGTATCATTACAAACAATTGAACAATTTCTTCAAAGCCCACTATCTACATTTTTTATTTTAAATAATCAAATGTACAAAATAAATTATTTGTGTTATAAACTTATAATATCAGAGATTTATATTGTCATTTGTTCAGTTTATTTGTTTACCCTCATTATTTTCTTTAGTCATTATTTGGAAAATGTATGGACAATGCCATTTAGATGTGATTTATATATTGTTAGAGATCGATTACATTATGATACTAATCACTTACGTAAACAAAGTATCTACTCCAAAGATTCAATCATAGGCGGTCAGAAAACAGTATATAATAAACTCCATATAACTTGGTGGGGTGGAGTCTTGTTAACCGTTTCTTGACATGGACGAGTTTAAATTTTAAGTAATAATATTGTATCGCGGATTTGTTCCTCACGAATTGCATTGGAATTTGATTGTGGAATCACGGCGGGTTTGACCGATTCACAGGGGACGCTTACTCCTCCATGACACCTGATCCCATCTCTGGATTTCCAGAGGTTCGTGTTAGCCCAATGTTCACCAGATTTGTATATTTATTCCGGACATCCTGAAGATATATTCTCTGGTATCTGAAATTTCGATATCGGACAAACGCAGACCTCTAATATATATATATATATATATATATATATATATATATATATATCTTATATATATATATATATATATATATATATATATATATATATATATATATATATATATAAGGTGAAGATATTTAAAATAGGAAGAATTATAGATCTGCCTTTCTGTGTTTCAACGCATTACTGTAATATTTTGTTCCTGTCTTCCCTGCTATGACCTAATTTAGACTCGTTGTGTTTGTACACTTGTGCTACTTTATCTTGATAGTCACATAGTGATTGTAAATATAGTTATTGTTCTGTTCTATTACTGTATCATAATCTAAAAATCATATCAGGGATGACAGACTACTTACCAAATATTAGCGCTGCAGTAGTGCATGGAATCCATGAAAGGACAAAAATATTTATCTGTTCAATGTTTGGAAAATAGACCGTATTGTTATGCTTTTTGACAGATCCTGAATGTATGTTGGATAGATTTATTATAGTTTACAGGTAAAACATGTTGCCATGCTGTGTTTCCCCTGCATTACTGTACAGGTCTACCAAGGTAAATTGGCACATGTTTACAAACACATCGAGTCTAATTCAAATCATAACAGGAGTGACAAGCTACTTGTCTACAAGAAAAAATATTCGGTCTCCAGTAATGCGTGGAATCAATGCAAGGCAATTATTATGCTTTATCTGTATAGCCTACTTTGCAAATATATAGCATATTGTTTTGGTTTTTGACAGACCCCGGATCTACCATTTCACGTTGGTAGTCCTTTACCTTCATAACGCATGGTCACCATGATTTCGGTGACCATAAGTCATTTTGCAAGTTGCTATTGACAATTTTAAATCAGCTACAGTCGGCCTATAGTCACTTTACGCGATTTACATCTAATGGTTTTGAGATTTTAAAAGTATTCATCTGCCAGATTTATTTGAGTAATCATTTGTTTTCGTACAATAACGCGACATGGTTGAACTTTTTTTTAAGTAGAACCTGATACTCACGTATAAAAGTGCAATACTCAAAACCTGTTTTCGGGGATTAAATGAAATTTAAACATCATACATATGGCCGCACGAAGATCACTAGTGATTGTCTGAATCGCGGCATTGTAAGTGACAGATAAGCAATTCGTGCTTTTCATAGCAAGAATGCTAATTAAGAATTTTGAAACTACGGGGTACCATTGTGGTTTCACGATGCTTACAAACAGTTTTGTGTGTGTGAAAATTTCCCATCCAAATTATTGTACTTTACTTCTTTATTTTTCAGTTTTTATTTGCAGTATCCAGTTTTTTCGTTATCAATGACTTGAATATACCTGGTATATTTTGGAAAATAAGATAGACTAATGCATATTGTCCGTATGATTGTGCATATTGCAATACTGTACAGATGACCTCGATTTAAATATTTTTAGAATCACGTTTAAATTACATCACTGTTATTGACTGCTTCTTTGACATAGTTTATACGATAAATATATGTAAATCAAAACATTGGAAAATTGAAATATATGTACATAAACATTTAGAATATAAAAAGTCTAAGATACCAAGGTATAAATCACTAGGATGACCAGGATATAGGTACAGATCTGGTAAAAAATTAACAAACACGGTCCTCTTGAAATCAAGAGGTGGGATCAGGTGCGATGGAGGAGTAAGCATCTCATATCGACCGGTCACACCCACCGTGAGTCCACAGTCAAATTTAAAAACTGAAATACGTGAGGAACGAATCCTCGTCTTAAATTTAGAAATTGAATTGATTGTTTTTACGATTTGATATAAGTACATTGTAACTTTGTTTAGATAGCGTACAGCTCAAAATGACTAATTGTCTAATATTTGCAATGTTCATTAATCAATTGTGCTGTATGTATTGAAACCGACGAACAAAGTTTGCTCGGACCAGGAAATATAATTCCAGTACACTGAAGTCGGATGCACAATTTCCCTCTTTTAGATTTCAAATATGGGTTGAAAAGTGATGACCTAAAGTTTGTTGTTGATGTTGTTGTTGTCGTTAATATTGTTGCTGTTTAGTAGTTGTTGTTGTTGTTGTTGATGTGTACAAAATATGCTTATCAGGCAAATAACTGCTACTGAAAATATATTCTTCTTTGTTTTGTAATGTGCAACAAAGACTGAAATTTAGTTAATTACTTTGAAACACCGATAGTCAAAAGGAGAAAATAAATGTAACCATATATTTCCTGAGAATGCACTAATATTTATAAAAATTAGTGATATATGTCTCTTCCTTTATATTCACACATGCCATGCTGTTGTGTTTACAAACAGAATCTACACCGTACTGGTCATTTAGAGTGTCCTTAATAAACAGCTGTCAACCAAAAACGTGTGAAATGTCAAATAACAATTTTGTGAAGTCGATGGAATGCGATTCACACAAACGTGTTTCTCTGTGTAGGACAGAATATGTTACACACAAGCCAGAACATAACCAATTCTGTACTGTTCGTAACCTCGTAACAGTATACTTTCAGTACTTTAATTTCCAATGTATGTCTGATCATTTTTCAGTCACAATAATTGCAAGAATTTTTCAACAGATTAACATAGTATCCAACTTTCAATTCTATTTTTATGTGATATTATTACTATACAACCACAGATACCAAAGTATTAATCGTAAAGAGGTGCAGTAGATTATACGAAAGTCTGGTGAACATTGTAAAAAAAAAAACCAGATCTCTGAAAGCCCAGAGATGGGACCAGGTGCTATGGAGGAGTAATCATCACCTGTTGACCGGACACACCAACTGCAAGTCCACAGTCAAATTTAAATGAAATAAGAGATGAATGAATCCTCGTCATAATCAGAAAAGACGATCCAACAACGACTATCGAACAGGTAACTCAACATTTTAAATACTTGAACTCGTCCAAAGTCGATCTACCTACAAACAAGATTGCGGACAAGCTGTATGCATAGAAACTCCGTATCTCAAAATTATTTTTGTCCATTACGAGCTGAAAAGACGTTTATAGAGGAGACAAATGTTGTAACTCAACATTTCATATAGTGATACATAGTTATTGAAATTGACGTAATGATACCGGTCAAAATTTTTTGAAATGTTGACATTAAACGCGAAAGTATAAACTTAAAACAAATTTATGCAATTCCCCAGGTCCTATGGGTCTTAAACCGGTCAGAACCAACACTTCTTTATTTATCAAAATGATAGGGGTTAGCAAATTTAATCAACTTTTCGTTTCGCTCCAGATCTTTCATTGAAGCCTATTTCCAGTATCCAACTGAGAAAACCGTAAAGTAAGCAGGCGTTATAAATCGTCCACTGTTGTGGATGTACTCGTACAATGTTACCATTCTCGTTAATTGGAACTTTTGTATAATGCCGTGTGATTCTTTCCATAACACGTAATTAAACAAGACGAGATATCAAAACAGTGAACAATATAAACAATTTTTGTGAAACATGTTTACAACCCGAGCACTATATGTACTGCAAGTTTACAAACACATTTACATATATACGATTTGGTGTACTCCAAAGGTCGGCATGCCCAGATGAATATGTTGTCCCCACCATGGCCGAAGTAAAGCTACGCGATCGTAAAATTTACTATACATACACAAATTATTAGTATAAAAAAAAGTTCGGGACCATCGGATCGAGTGGTTAGAGCATTGCACTTTGAACTATGAAGTATCCCACTTCTTGTGGTCAGTGCATGTTCGGGCCCGGCTTGAACTTTAGCTGATTTTGTGAGAAAGTTTGTCAGTTTACTTGCACATGTCCGGTGGTCTTTTTTCGGATATATTGTAAATGGGTCCTCTCAACCACCATTTAAAAAATTGATCACCACCAAACAACTGCAAAATTGTTGCGTGCGGCGTGAAACAAACAATTCTAAACAAAAAAAACTTCGTTTTGTTAAGAGTGAAGAGTGACATATTTTCATAACCTCACACTCTCAAATAAAACTTTTGTCATATCTGTCTAAATAGTTACTTCTAGACAGACATTTAAGAACTTGAAGCAAAATCAGCTGTCGTCGGCGGAAATTTTACATGCAAATTTTATGCAACATTCAATCTCATATATATATCAGAACGGAGGTCACCTGGTGGTTAAACGAACAAATGCACGCGTACTAGAACAAACTTATTTAGTCAAACGTAACCCGTTGTAACTGGAAATTTGAATCCGTCATCGAAAATTAACTTTTCGCATAATCCAGTGTCAAGGAAGCATGTCCGATATTTTTTTTTTTTTTTTTTTTTTTTTTTTTTTGGAATGGGCAATATAGCTCCAGACTTCGTTTTCTCGACATTGCTTCAACTATATTTGAACATGGAAAAGGTCCTGCGAAAGTATACCTTGCATATCCTGAATACGTCAAATAAATACTGCATTGCATTAGCAATAATTTATTCCAAGCCCGAAGTACTAACTATGTTAAATATACATGTAATTAATTTTGTATTCAGAGATATTTTATTGTATCAAAAACGTTTAGAACTTTTTTTATTGTTTCAGCTAAATATATCGTTTATGGCATTTTTTAAAAATATATACCCCTATTAAAGATGCACAAGGTAAAAATAGAAATATTGTGTTTCAGACATTTTGTGATTTAAGAAATGAACTTTATAACTTAGTTATCGCACAACGGAAAAAAAGCATCAATTTTCACGGAGTATGGGCAGATTTGTGGGTACGGGTAAGGCTTATTTCTTTAAAATAAGAAACGACATTTTATTGTGTCATGAATTCAAAATCACGTGTGAATTTTTCGGGTGACATTTAAAATTAATGTCATGTCGTGTCACAGTAATCACGAAGACAGATATCCAGCACAAAAAAGATCTGCAGTAACAACAGGAACTAATTATATATATATATATATATATATATATATATATATATATATATATATATATATATATATATATATATATATATATATATATATATGATGTTAATTGCAAGGAATTTATATTAGAAGATAAATTTATGTCAGGAGTTATATCTTATTTAAAGTATAAGAGGTAGTTCGTCAGCTACATTAAAGTCCCAGAGGGAATGTCTTGTTTGAAATCGGTATTATAATTATGCTTAACACTAAGTTGAAACATGGACAATGATTCTTGCATCACCAAGCCCTCCCGTCATAAGTAATTAATCAAAATCAATGGATTTATTCAGATGAGACGTAAAAGCATATGCATATATGCATATATTGGCATATGTCTTGAACAGCGCATGTTAAAAAATAATGTCATTTCAATCAAGTTAAAAGAAAAGGGACATACAGCACTGAAACAAAAACAAATCCAAAACAATTTCAAAATGTCGATCGTGAGAGGCAAAGTTACTTCCGTATAGAAGTAGGGCATGCATGTATATATATATATATATATATATATATATATATATATATATATATATATATATATATATATATATATATATATATATATATATATATATATATATATATATATATATATATATATATAAGGGATCAGATGACTCGACATTCCGGTTGGGATCGGAATGAGTTGCCATTCCGGTAATGTGAAAAAGCTGGTCCCGATATTCGTGGATAAAAATATAACATTTTTGGTTATTTTGAATTCCGGATATCTCGAAGTTTTATCGGCGGTGCCATGAATATCGGGATGACGAGTTTCCACTGTATATATATATATATATATATATATATATATACATATATATATATATATATATATATGTGTGTGTGTGTGTGTGTGTGTGTGTGTGTGTGTGTGTGTGTGTGTGTGTGTGTGTGTGTGTGTGTGTGTGTGCGAAAACAGTAAAAGACTCAATATTAAGAAAAACTTTAGACCCCAGGCAAGGGGCCGAAGATTTGTAAATATTGAGTGTGTTACTGTTTTCTCGCATAATTATACTTCCCTTTGAAGGACATTGAATTTTATCGGATATATATATATATATATATATATATATATATATATATATATATATATATATATATATATATATATATATATATATATATATATATATGTATATATATATATATATATATATATAAAGTTGTAATTATCTTGTTAGCTTAAACCTTTTTATACAAACAGTGATAATTACTCAGATCGGTGCTATTGTCACTTTTGCTTTATTCAAGACATGTTTATATGGTTTTCATTTTCGTTACGGTGATACTCTTTCACGTTGACAACAAAGCAAGCAATTAATATGTTTTGAGACATTCCTAAAAATCGGTGAGGGATAGAGGTATATATAGTCGCCTGACATTACCTAACCTCAGGTATCACATAAACATTTTTTATCATTTTTGGTAAATGTAATACTACGATAGATAACATAAACTTGGTCTGTAAATAAATAAATGACCTAGATATTCATAACTATATTAGGTTAAGAAAGGAATTATATCCATGTACTTTGAGCTTGCCCAGGAATCATGGCTGATTTTTAATTTTGAATTTATTTATGAACATATCGTATGACAAAGTTGATTTGATTTATTTGCATACCTGTGTGAAAGAATATTATAAAAAGTTGATGAGGAAGGGCATCGTGAATTCACTTTTAACAACTAAAAGTCAAATGCAGATGTATGGAAAGTCGGTTAATGACAAGAGGGAATGTTGCTGGAAAGGGAAAGGACGTACGCGTTGGCTTAGTATAAACAGAGCGAAAGGCTTGCAAGCGGATGGATTTGAATAGAAATCTGGATCCAGGCTCCGAATCACCAAATTTAGTCAGTACTCAAGCTCAGCTAACTTTTCAAGATTTTAAGATAAAAACACGTAGAATTTGTAGCAACTAATGATGTTTGTATACGGATGATAAAAATATTATTCACTGGAAGAAAAATGTTAGAAATATATATATATATATATATATATATATATATATATATATATATATATATATATATATTATATATATATATACATCCAGAACTTTCGCAAATAACTATTCAACTAGTCAAATTGATGGAATAAAGTAGAGTAAATTTATTGACACTTCCGTTCTTGTGCCAGCTTCGACTTCAGGCCCAGACACTTCCGTTCCAGTGTCAGCTTCGACTTCGGGCGTAGGCACTTCCGTTCCTTCGCCAGCTTCGACTTCGCGTCCAGACACTTCCGTTCCTTCGCTCGCTTCGACTTCGGGCCCAGTCACTTCCGTTCCTTTGCCAGCTTCGACTTCAGGACCAGACAGTTCCGTTCCTTTGTCAGCTTCGGCTTCGAGCCTAGGCACTTCCTTCCTTTCCTAGCTTCCAATTCAGGCCCAGACAGTTCCGTTCCTTCGCCCGATTCGGCTTCAGGCCCAGACATTTTGTTGCTTCGACTTCTGACCTAGGCACTTCTGTTTCAGAGGCAGCAACAAAACGTATGAAATGTAGGTCACGTGGTTTTCGGATAAAACATCAACTCAAACATACCGACATGTAACAGTTAAGTTATTGCATTGATGGAAGTCCATAGCATAGGTCAAAATTTATAGCGTTTTTGCATATTTAGAGTGACGTCTCCATGTCTTAGGTCAAATTCATAAAAAAAAAATAAAAAATTACCAATCAACCATACGTAAAGCAAGTAATTTATAACCTAAAAAACTCATCTCTCTCTCTCTCTCTCTCTCTCTCTCTCTCTCTCTCTCTCTCTCTCTCTCTCTCTCTCTCTCTCTCTCTCTCTCTCTCTCTCTCTCTCTCCAATAAGTTTAGTGATGAAGACCGTTCATCAACAATTATAAATATTTATTTATAGATATTTCGTTTTCTTCATTCAGCAAATTATGAATTTGGATTTCGTAAATGACAATTTATTACTCTGAATTTTAAAAAATGAAATGCACAATATTATTTTAATGTGCAAAAATATATAAATATCTTCCTTGATTTAAAGGGAGCATAATGTTTATGATAATACGACAAAAACATTTTAATATTCATATAACTGAAGTATGATTAATAGGAGTTGGCGAACTATCTAAATAAGTTAGTTTAAACTTTATTTGTAAACAGAACTCATATACACATATTGCTTACAAATTACAGTCAAAAGGATTTGGAAAACAAGCACATTTAAGTACTTATGTATCATCCATTTCCTTTGATACACATCAATAATAATTAAATAGATGACCTTGGTTGTTAATTATCAACAGCAAATAAAGTAAAAAATATATCTATTAGATACAATAAAAAGCAAGCAATTTGAATGAGAAGGGGTAGTTGTGAAGTATGCAGGAGTATATGGGGGTGCACTGTTTACACAAAGTGAGTCGACCGCACAAAAAGGAAGGGGTACAAACATCATTAATTGCTGACAATGAACAGCTCATAAGAAACATTTGAGGCATAAGAAGTACGATAATAAGTAAAACAATAACTACAGATTTGAGGCGTAGCATGATAACAATAAATAAGATCTGAAAATAATACCTGTAGATTTGTGATGTAGTATTACATTAGGTAAGACACGAATACGGTTACTACAGTTATATATTATACACTAATAACAATAAATAAATGATACGAATACATCTAAATAAGTTGACTTTTATAAAAAATATTAAAATGAATACAATGAATCACACACACACACACACACATATATATATATATATATATATATATATATATATATATATATATATATATATATATATATATATATATATATATATATATATATTTATATATATATATATATATATATGTATGTATATATATGATAGATAGATAGATAGATAGATAGATATAGATATAGATATATAGATATATATAGATATATATGTGTGTGTGTGTGTATGTGTGTGTGGTTGTAAGAAAAGGGTGTGTCATTATGATATATTTTCATTGGATAACTTTACTACGCGCGCTATCTCATTGGTGAACCATATCACACCCTCGACTGCATGTAAATAAACAGCTACTCAACGGAGCACCAGCACACGACGAAAGTTTCACAAGTTATAGAAAGATTACTGGAATAATTTTTTTTAAAATGGTGGAATTAAGACGATTTAAATTTGCAATTTTTGCAACAATTTTGCAAGTTATTTTTCTTATTCTTTTCGGTGTTCTTGCGGATTATGATCCATCGGGAAAACCTAAAGCGGAAGATAAAGCTGGAAGTATATCTCCTGTTGGAATGTACCCCAGTGAGTGATAAAATCTTTATATCTTTAATACAACTGCACTTAATTGTAAATTTGGTATTTGTGTTTGTAAAGTTATATTTTATAAAACTTGGCTATATTATTAAACGTGGCAATTAGGGTATGTGTCAAAATTAACAAATCAATTACTATGAAAATGATAAGCTTTGAAATGCATGCAACAAAGTTTTACATGCATGTAATCTGATTTACTTTGAAAAATTGTATTTAAATGTTTTTTTTTTGTGTTGACAGGGTGTGTAGAAAAAAAATCTTTTGCATTGTTTTTCTTTCTGTTTATATTTTGACGTGTAACGTACACCAGATATACTCTTAAAGTAAATACACAATAAAAGTCCATGAACTTACATTGTAAAGGTGAAATGACAAGAAATCTTTATTTGTAAACAATTCAGGTATACCATTTCACGGCAATCAATATGAATCCATTCTCCGCCGTAACGTGACAGCTGTCATATAAATATCATGTAGCCAACATCTTTAAAGCTGACACGGCATTGGAAAACTGCAAATGCGCTGTTTTGATTCATGTATGGTTTTTTTTATACAGCAATGGACCTTTTACGCTAGCGGAAAATATGTAGAAATTAACGAGAGTATGCTATCTCTAACCATAGCATTAGATATCTGAAATCGTTGTTATATATTCAGACAGATAAACTATGACTAGGCCTATATTTCCTTTCATTTTTGCTGTATTTGAAAAAGTCGAGCTGGCTTGTATTTCTGAATTATCTACTTGTATATTTGGAGTGTAGATGTAGTAAGGTAGACTTTGCACTCGGAATAATAGATAATTAATGCTATCAAATGAGTTTCATAATTTCGATTCGGTTGTTAAATATTGATAAATTCCCACATATTTTGCATAAATTATTATTTCTGAAAATTAATGAAAATTATTATCCAAAGAACAGAATAAACGCACATTATGAATATTTTTGCATGATATTTCACTTAAATTTAAAAAAAATACTTTTTGAAGAAAATAAGGAAATACATGTACTTAGACAGTTTTAGTGCAACATGCAACGAGTGATTGACAGAAATGTCTGATATAGATATGTCCCTCATGCGGCTGTCGGTTCTCACCAGAGATAATTCAAGGACAGACCGAGAGTACACCAATTCCGCGTGTTAAGATCTGTGGTAAATTCTAGATCTTTAGATGATAAGAGAAGATATAAGTGATAATAATGTAAAGGACAAGAAATTTATGAAAACCACGATGCTCAGTTCGAATGTACAGTTTCTTGAACTAATACAAACGTACTCTCTCTCTCTCTCTCTCTCTCTCTCTCTCTCTCTCTCTCTCTCTCTCTCTCTCTCTCTCTCTCTCTCTCTCTCTCTCTCAGGGTGTGTTTATATCACGCTGTGTGTATGTATTTCACGGAGTCTGTATGTATTTCACGGTGTGTGTATGTATGTCACGGTGCGTGTCTGTATATCACGCTGTATGTATGTATGTATGTCACGGTGTATGTATGTATATCACGCTGTATGTATGTATGTCACGGTGTGTGTATGTATGTCACGGTGTATGTATGTATGTCACGGTGTATGTATGTATGTCACGGTTTGTGTATATATGCCACAGTGTGTGTGTCAATGTATGTGTGTCACAGTGTGTGTGTGTGTCAGTGTGTGTGTGTGTGTGTCACGGTGTATGTATGTATGTCACGGTTTGTGTATATATGTCACGGTGTGTGTGTGTCAAGGTATGTGTGTCACGGTGCGTGTCTGTATGTCACAATGTATGTATCTTTGTATGTCACGGTGTGTGTATGTATGTCACGGTGTATGTATGTATGTCACGGTTTGTGTATATATGTCACGGTGTGTATGTATGTGTGTGTCTGTATGTCACGGTGTGTGTATGTATGTGACGGTGCGTGTCTGTATGTCACGATGTATGTATGTATGTATGTCACGGTGTGTATATGTATGACACGGTGTATGTATGTAAGTCACGGTTTGTGTATATATGTCACGGTGTGTGTGTGTGTGTTTCAAGGTGTGTGTGTCACAGTGTGTGTGTGTCTGTCTGTCTGTCTGTCTGTGTGAAAGTGTGTTTGTTGTCTCTGTAAGAGATATTTATGACAGGAAAACTATTAATGTCACACTGTCATTTAGCATCTACATAATCACAGAAAATTCAAATGTCAACTTGATAAAAGGTCAAAAGTAACGAGTGCGACACGACGGTTACACTATATACAAGGTCATTTTATAATCATTTTACATGTTTAAATTGCAGGCCGGCAATAACTGGGAAACAATGTCATAGTATTCAACTTCTACAGAAACCTATAGTCGACTAATTTGCAATAGACTATGTTTTCAATTATCTATTTATTTATGTATTTATCTATCCTATTTTGACTTTGTAATTTATCAGACGTTAAACTTATACCAAAAATTTAAACCATAATTTATCTTTAAGAATAAACTCTTTGTGAATCAGAGTGAGATATCTTTTTATTTATTTATTTATCTATTTATTCATTTATTTATTTAGCCCACTTCACTAAATAGCTTAACATTCTTTGAATATGGTGGCTGGTTTCTGCCATTTCGCTTTTTCGCACTTTGAAACGCGGTGAAAAAGCGAAAAGCGCCAAAATGCACGCGAACAGCGGAAAACCACAACATTTAAAACGGCATTTATTCGCCTCACATTTGGCGCTTATTGCGTTATTTTGGCGCTATTTCACCTTTACGCATTTTCGCTTTTTCGCCTTTTGGTCTTCCTGTAAACATGAGCAATGAAAATTGAAATGGACGCCATTTTCAGGTATGTAAGTAATGTGCTCATTATGCTCCGGCTTAATTTTTTGTTTTCTGTTTCGTGATTAATTCTTATCGAAGAACGTTCGGTTAGAGATAGAGGAATATACAGGAGGAATTGTCGCTCTCTGCAAATAACGAATGAAAATAAATGTGCGCATGTCTACCGGAAGGCAAAAAAAGCGAAAAAGAAAAAAAAGCGAAAACGCGCCAAAATACCACGCATAAGCGCCATATGTGAGGCGAAAAAAGCACCGTTTTAAATGTTGCGTTTCTTCGTTTTTTCGCGTGCATTTTTGCCTTCTCGCGTTGCAAAATAACGCTATAAAGCACCAAAAACATGTCTTAAAAATTTTGGTTTTTGGCCTTTCGAAATGGCAGAAATCAGCCACCATATTTGATGGAGTAGACATCTTACATCTCTTTCTCTCTCTCTCTCTCTCTCTCTCTCTCTCTCTCTCGTTGTCAACGTCTTGATTTTACAAAATTCTTGTAAAATGTATAAATTTACTCAGTTCATTAGCCATAGAAAGAAGGAAGAGAATCGGAAAGGGAGATGGCTTGAACTTTTGACGCCTTTTCACAAACATGCGAAAACGTTTTTTGTTGTTTTTTTTTTTTAAATGGTCAAACACTGTTATTGTTTAGTATTTTTTGTCTTGTCATCTCCCCTTACTCTATTCTTACACTAATTATACAACATTACCCTTGACAATACTCATGATCTTTCACACACTTCGTAGTTATGTAATAGATCTTTATTTTATCTAACGACAGTACTTGCATCTTAAATGAACTGGATAAAATATTATACCCGTGTCCTATTCAAAGTCGATTTAATCCAGTAGCCTGGAGGAAAATGACGCCTGGATAACACACATGTGTTTGTCATGTAATGGAACAACGCAGAAGGCACGCAAAGACTGGATAATAAAGTAAATCATTCGTGACCTATATGCACTCACCAGTTCCGTTACACTTGTTTTATTTTGGTCTTTGGTTCTAAATGACATATTCATACAATGAGTTTGCAGTGATACCTATGAAAATCAGTCGCAACTTATACAGTGGAACCTCGCTTAAAGACCACCTCACTTTTCAGACCACAAGTTTTCAGTCTCTTGATAAAAATTTAGGCCTAATGAATACAGAACCCCACTTAAAGACCACCTCGTTTAAAGACCCCTCACATTTCAGACCACAAGTTTTCAATCTCTTGATAAATATCTAAAGAATACAGAACCCCATTTAAAGAGCACCTCACTAATCGGACCACCGTTTGAATCAGTCAGTTAGGTGGTCTTTATAACGAGGTTCTATTGTGCAATTATAGTGTTTAAGAAAATCATTGATGGACAAAGAAATAAATGTAATTGAGATTAATGACCACCCGGCAGTAAATACTGTGTAATAAATCATTTAAATAACCCTGAAACTGATATTATCTTAAATACAAAATAACTTTGATCATCCTTGAAGGTTGCTAATAGTATAGATTTCCCCATACCCGTCCTTTACCCTAGATGGCAGTTCATCACACCATCACCGGCATTATCCATGTTATCGATATTTCCAACAGCTGCCTCAATGTCATTGACTTTAAATTTGTTTAAATCTTTTTTCAATGAGTTTTATCACAAGATATATTGACCGAGTTATTGATAGTTTTCATAATTTAAATACGAATTACTTTCATCTCATTTACTCATACAATCTTTCATAATCACTCGCAATGGTTTATTCGATTGACGCATTCGCCTTGGAAGCAGAAGGAACGTCCGGTTTGATTCCCATTTAAACCGGAAGTTGCTGTTCATTCGGCTAGCGCTCCATATAAACAGTGAAAATCTTAGTTGTTCAAGTTTAAACTTAAAACCGGGGTCCCCTGTAGGTGTGGCACGGGTCTTATTTTACCTATATTTGGAGATATAGTCATATAATTGAAATTAAAACCAAATTAAAGCAAGCATTTCAAATTCAATTCTACTTATAGGCCGTGTAGGCCTACATATGGTGTATGTATTATTTTCTTTATATATTGCGTTTTTTATGTAAGATCTGAAAACAGCTCTTCATTGGTCGTAAACGTTTGTTATAAAATCTCATTCTACCTTTAGGTCGTGTTTGATTGTTTTACCGAGATCTAAAGTTGTTTATAGGTCATGTAACTTTGTTGTAAAATCTAAGTCGTGTTCGTTTATCTTTCCAGTGTTCCAAGATGTTCACGTCATGATATACATCGGTTTTGGATTCTTGATGACATTTCTGAAGCGATATGGTTACTCTGCTATTAGTGTCAATATGCTTATTTCTGCTTTCGTTGCACAGTGGGCAATTATCATAAGAGGGTTGATCCATGGCAACGTCACCGGAGGAGACAAGTTCACCATAGGTGTAGGCGAGTGAGTAAAACAACATGTAATACTTATGGCACGTCAAAATCACGTTAATTAATGAGTTGAGCCTAGCTTTTATCAATTAAACCTTGTTTTTCTCCCCTGGAGGAATAAACCATAGGGTGACAGGTGTAAGTTTTGATACAAAAATGTTATCGATAAAGTAGGTCTAATACCAATCCAATCTTAAAATCTTGATCGTGAGCTCGTGAGTTCGAGTCCAGTCGGCGGCAGATTGGTTTCTTGTCTTTCGAATGAGACAGTAAAAACCGAGGTCCCGTGTCACAGTAGGTGTCGGCACGTTAAAGAACCCTCACTGCTCAATGACCGTAAGTGCCGAGCATAGGACAAAAATTTGAAGCCCTTCACCGGCATTGGTGACGTCTCCATATGAGTGAATGATTCTTGAGTGGGGCGTTAAACACAAATAAACAAACAAACACATAAAATCAGCTAATGTTGAACTATACGATGACAATGCTGATGAAAATAGTAAAGACGTTAATAGAATAAGATAAATAAATTATATATATATATATATATATATATATATATATATATATATATATATATATATATATATATATACATGTATATATATATATATATATATATATATATATATATATATATGGATTTAACTTAGTATTGTTAGGTTATATATCGCGCATATTTGTAGACTCTTTTATCATGACTGTCTTGTACTGTATGTTAACGACACAGCACAGTTTATTAAATGTATCAGGAAATCATTTTTTTTCTTTCCATTTGTCGGATTTCAACAGTTGCAAAACAAAAATATTTTAGCATTGTCAAGGTCTGATTCACCATTGCATGGCTGGATACATCCCATTCTCCAACACACCAACGAATTTCTGTTCAAGTGAAAAAAAATATTATTCACATTCAGATGGGTTGCAATTAATTTACAATTCTCGTAGCTTTCGAGACTGAAATGATATGAATACAGATAAGAACCAGCAAATTAAGATGATTAAATGACACTCCAGTATAACTTCTAGTTTTTCATCACCAAAGTAAATAAAGCTAAGCATTAATGATAAATATGGTTAGAGCAATGTTAATTACTTCAATCAAACCTATGTTTCTTATAGATTTGACAAAATGTTTATTATGTTTGGTAAATTAATTTAAATCATAACGAAAACAAATAATGTAAAAATTCAAATCATGAATATTATATAATTATATTCCCATCCGAAATTGTAAAGTAAATCGACGAATTTTCCATATCTTAGTCACTTGAGGACGCAGTTGGTGACCCGTGTGGGAAATCATATAGCATATTTATGATATATTTTATATCAAAACAAAGATTTTAAATGATATTTAAATGATGCTCACCTAAGCTGTATTATTTTAAATACGGGAATTGTTCAACTTAATTGCATTGATATTGCTGGTACTATGAATGTATACGTATTATGAAATTATATAGCATATTTTCATTAAAATTTTGACGCAAGAAGATAAAATCGTATTATAATATATTTTATATATCTTATGCAATGCTCACCTAAGCTGTACTCTTTTAAACAAAGAAATTATTTAACTTTTAGTATAGCTACCCGCGAATGTCCAACGTAATTCTTTGTAACATTACAACGCGGGTACTTATCAAAGGTGATGGCCAGGTGAGGATAATAGTTCCCTATGAGTTAACCTAGTTTCCCTCCGTTAAACCTAGTTTTTCTCCAGTTAATATGGGTTACGAGTTAAACCTAGTTTTTTTTCAGTTAATCCTTGCTTTCCTCGTAGCCCACATTAACTGGAGAAAAACTAGGTTTAACTTAGAAAAAGTAGGATTACCTGCGCCAGAACCACATTAATACTCATCAGTGTGATCGTTGTGCAGTTAAATCTAGTTTTTCTCAGTTAAAGTAGGTTTTTCTCGAGAAAAATCTAAGTTTAACTTATTTCTATGATTTTGGCGCAGTTAAACATAGTTTTTCTCGGTTAAACTTAGTAACCTAGTTTTTCTCAAGTTTATATCTAGAAAAAAAAATGTTTTAACTGGAGAAAAACAAGGTTTAACTGAAAAAACTAGGTATAACCCATTAATGTGATTTTGGCGTGCCATATATACCTTCAGATTGAACATTTCTGATTCTGGTTGGGGTATCAAAACTTTTTTTACAGATTATGTAATACTGATACGCCATATATGAATTTAAACAATTGTAAATAATCTATATTGTTAACGTTATACCTTATTCCCTATACTTTCCTATAATGGAAAAAGTGAAAAATTCCAAATGTTTGCCTCACAAAAATGTCGACCGGTCAACATCGAAATGTTGACTTGCTTTGCGTGAAATGTTGCCCGCTTACGTCATTATAGCTCATTACTATTCGGTACTTCACGGCCATTACTCGGCGATTTCCGCCATTAAAAATAGCTATTGTGATACCTCTATGAATGATTCGTTTCATAAAAATTAATTATAGATTAGTATAGAAACAAAAACTAAAGGCATAACAAAACATTTGTAGACAGAGTTTCCGGTCAACATATCTTATGTCGAACCCTCGGACGTCAGCAACAGTTTGGTCCTCTGGTTCGACATATCACATGTTGACCTCACACACAGTCAACAAATGTATTAAATATTGTTCCTTGCTATAAAGCAATATATACGACAATTGCTTAGTTTAGGTCGATCTCATTACAACATTGTCCATCGCTCCAAAAACTGCATGATCTTCTATAGATATGTAACGCACAAAAGAGGCCGCTTACCATATGGAAAAGACAGAATGGCACTAGCCTGGTTGTTTGGTTGATACCGAAATCGAACGTGGCAGACAAGGTGACAACATCTAGTATTTCCGTTATAACCTTTATAATGGAGATTTTATTATTTATTGTTATTAACCCTTTCAACCCTACAGACAACAGTAGACTGGTCATAAACAAAAACAGGACATACCATTCACATATTCAGGGGTGAAAAGGTTAATCTGTTTTAATCCATCATGATCATATTTTGAAAAAAATGGTGTTTTTTTTAACTGACGTCGTAAATTCATTGTTCACCACGATAGTTTTATTGAATTATGGGAAAGATACCCAACTATGAGCAGGTTCCGTCAGCCAATGTTTAGTGCCCCGACATATATTATACATATAATACCGAAGTTAATAGTTTTATGTGAAAAGTAAACGTTAGGTATAAAACACATGTGGTTTGCTTCCAGGATGCTGACGGCGGACTTTGCTGCTGCTGCAGTTCTCATTTCCTTTGGTGCTGTTCTGGGTAAGACCAGTCCTCTTCAGCTCCTCGTGATGGCCTTGGTCGAGGTTGTTTTGATGCAAGTCAATGAATACATAGGATTGGATAAATTAAGGGTAATACAACTCGGAAATCCATTGACCCTTTTACTCTACAGCTATGATAGTCATGTAGAAAGACACACTATATTCTAATGCTGAATTTTATGAAAATCGATATCAATAATGACCAATCATATTGCACGTTTGTAGTACAGTGAGATTGGTACCATCATATTTGGATATATATATATATATATATATATATATATATATATATATATATATATATATATATATATATCTCTGTGTGTGTGTGTGTGTGTGTGTGTGTGTGTGTGTGTGTGTGTGTGTGTGTGTGTGTGTTTTAATAAAAAATGTTTTATATTGAAAGTCTTCATATGAGTGAAAAATTCTTGAGTGGGACGTTAAACAACAATAAACAAACAAAATTGAAAGTCGTTATTATTCAGTTTACTACTGCAGTCAGCATTCTTTAACATTCTCGTTTCAGGCAGAAGATATTGGCGAGTCAATGTACATACATGCATTTGGTGCTTATTTTGGTCTTGCAGTAGCGAGAGTCTTGTATACTGAAGACATAGAGAAGTCACGAAAGGAAGGATCAGTGTATCATTCGGATCTTTTCTCTATGATCGGTTAGTAAAATAAGATACTAAATATAAGTGTGTAATCTGTATTTCAATGCAGATTTTAAATTTTTAGACGATACGCATGGAATCATAGCTTTTGATGACGTATTAATTGTGATCGACGAAGTCTAACTGACAGAAACGATCGTCTTGAACATTTGTTTTGGCCTGTGTTTTTTGTTTTTTTGTTTTTTTGTTTTTGTTTTTTTTGTTTGCAAAACTGTAACTTTAGTATTATGTTCATAATATTTTTCATTGTCATAAACATAACGATATTGTCGGTTTTTCAATTATTCTCATGTTAATTTATATTGCATACAACAATTTCTGTAGTTTTTTTTAAAATAAAAACATATTAACTTCATGACGTATATTTTAGGTACAATATTTTTGTGGCTGTATTGGCCAAGTTTCAATGGCGGAGCAGCATCTGATGATGAACAACACCGGGCTTTTGTTAACACCTACCTATCTCTATGCGCCTGTACAGTTGTAACATTCGTAGTATCAGCCATTGTAGACAAAAGAGGGAAATTTGACATGGTAAGTTATGTTTTGTTTTAATTTACTTCGTTAATGCTATAGGCCTTCCATCATAAATTAGCACATGTTTATGAACACAACAGACTACTTCATACCTGGAAATGTTCGTCTTTGCCTATTTTCGCCCCTGCTTATTTTTGCCCCTGGTTATTTTCGCCCTGCTTATTTTCGTCCCTGCTTATTTTCGCCCCTGCTTATTTTCGCCCTTGTACGACAGAAAGCATATTCACCCCGTCTTAAATTTGCCCTATAGTCTCATGGATGACATTTATTTCCATTTTTCTATTGTTAAACTTGAAAATTTCGCTTTCATATTTAATTCGCCCTCTCATCTAAGGCAAAAATGGCGAAATCTAAACGGGCCGAAAATCCCCAAGTATAAAGTAGATCATAACTGTTTGCCACTACTTCGTGGCATGGTATATTAGAACTATACTGGAATCAACGCAAAGCAAAATGTTTTGTAAACTATACGGTATTGTTTTAGTTTCTGACAGAACCCGGATGTGTCACTTAATCATGGTAGACATAAAATTGTAACCTGCTACTTGATTCACGGTACAATAATAATATTAAACTTTATTTTATTTTACAACGATTAACAAACAAGTTACATCAGCTTATATGAATGTCTCTCCTTGGTTCTGATGTTGGCGCAACGGGTACTTTTATGGAGACGTAAGTAGATTTAGGTGAAATGCCACAAATTTTTATCTGTGCCATGGACTGATACAGTGATGACTATTTCACGTTCTTCGCCTGTCGTGACGCGGGACCTAGGTTTAAAGGTTCGTCATTTCGTATATCGAGCACTTGGTAAAGGAACTACCGATTTATGGGCTTTGGATATGACCCGGTACTGGGAATCACACACGAACCCCTCCGCTTGTGAGTCGACCGCTCTACCACCAGATCACCGAAAGCAGTCCATAACAAAATCAAGCTTTCTATAACCTCACTTATGTTTGCTTTACTTGTTACAATTGTGTTTCCGTCATTCTCAACGATTCTCAATTATACGATACGGTGATTTTATGAAGAAGAAGGAAACTCGGCTATATAGAACTCGGCTATATAGAACTCGACAAAAGACACTGGCGAAAAAACATACGACGTGTTCTTATGTATATCAACACTTTATTGGATACAGACAACACAACAGCTATTTTCTCACATAATTACCCGACATTCTAATTCAAATTGCGATTATATAATCCATTTACCACATTTATATGACATTGAATAAAACAAGGTGCACGTGAATAACTGATTGTGTTGTAATACAAAAGAGGAGGTATAGGTCATGTGTAGGTATGTGGCACATCCAGCAAAAACCAAAACAATACAGTCCACTATCCAAAATTAGGAATGTCCAGACTCCATATTATGATGTCACTTTTGTTATGATTTAATATAGGTTCGTTGTGTTTATAATTCTGTGCCAGTTTACCTCGGTAGATCTACAACATGTTCAACAGTTTCACTGACTAAATTAATGTAACATAAATTCAAGATACCTAATTGTAAACATTGGGCATTAGATTATAGAGTTGAGCTCAGGTGCCATGAAAAAGTAAGCATGTTACTTCTACTGTGAGTCTACCGTCAAACACTACTGAATATAGAGATATCAAACTTGGCCACAGGCGCTGTGACAAGTAAGCAATCACTTCTGAACATATAATTCAACATCCGAGAAAATGAAATATGGCAGTGAAATACGAGATCATTATATCGACTGAAACATTTACGAAATGTTGAATTTATGCGATCGCATATATTTTATACCTGGAAACGTTCGCTCCCGTTTAATTTTCGCTATAATTACTTAGATGAGAGGGAGGGCGAATTTAAAACGAAGGCGAAAATTGTAGCATGGAAATAAATGCAATCCATGAGATTGTTGTGATTTAGGGCGAATTTAAGAAAAATTTAGGGCGAATTTGAATATGTTTTCTGTCGTAAAGGGCGAAAATGTCCAGGCATACAGTAAACGTGATTACAGACAATATTTATTGTACCTGACAATATTAATTTATTTGTTTAGATATCTAACTGATACACAAAGACAAATACATCACACATATCTATTTATAAAGTATATATTATTGGTTGAATGTGTGAAAAATTAGTAATAATAAGTAAAAATGAAGAGATACCAATGGATATCCAAAACTCAATCAGAATACGACAAATTGGATATCAAAACGGTCTCAACATGAAGAACAATTGCGAACCCAAACTGGCATGGGACCAGGTGTCCGGAAGGAGGCTGTGTCCCATGTTAGCATGCCGAACGTGTCGTTAGTGTTCCATGGAAACCTGCTGAGATCGGTGAAAAGGTCAAGCTCGGTGAAAATGTTCTCATTTATTATTAGTTTTATATCTGATTGACGAAAGGTAGTCACTGTATATTGCCGTGCTCCAGAAGAATACTAAGTAACATTCTTGAGAGAGTACATCATATTGATAAAATTGCTTGAGTGACAAATCCATGCGTTCAACAATGTATTTCTGTAAGAGCAGTTTATTGTCGAGTCGTTTAGCTCTCAAAATAAAACATTCATCAGAGGAGTAAGCCTTAGCATAACGTATAAATTGTGAAGTGAAAACGCCATACACAGGAATATTATGCTAAGTATGCTGAAATATATATATTAAAAAATCAGTTACATGTACATAGATTTTGAAGCTAGTGGTGCTAAATATTACCAATGCACTTTGAATACCCGACTTCTGATATACTTTACAATCAAACCACATAATGTTTGCTTAACCGAATTCTATGTGTTTATAGGATCACAGTTTGACATTATAGCTATTAACAAAGTTCTTAATCGACAACAGTTTTAACATCAATCGACTTCAATCAGGATTTAATTTGATTTCGAATTTTTTTTCCTAACCAGCTATGAAAATTCAGACATTTTAAGGCAACATAACTCCAATATAGTGGCTACATAAGAAATAATATGATATCCAAAGTATAAAAGTCCATTTGCTTTTTTTCTATACATCGTTAGATCACTATCGGCTGGTAATATTTGCGTTATATAGGTTCCTTTTGTCCCTTTATAGTTTTCCAAACTAGCAAAATGACTAAAAACAGAAGTACGGGGATCTTTTTAAAAATATAAAGCCCCCTTCAAGAATGTTAGATAGTATTCTAAAGCAAGATCATACGTAGTGACTCCTTTTCGCCTATCAAATCTAAAATTAACTGGACTTTTCCACCGAGCTTGACCTTTTCACCGACTCGAGAGGTTTCCATAGAGCATTTGCAACGGGCGTAGCATGATATCAAGAGGCACGGACTCCTTTCGGACACCTGATCCCATCCAATTTGAGATTCACAACTGTTCTCCATGTTAAGATCCAACATGTCCAATTTGTCGTATTCTAATGGACTTGGAGTTTGGAATATCTACATTAATTGCGTCTTCATCATTTTCACTTCGGTCATCTTTAACTATTTGAAAATATGGGTCTGTAGATCATTTTTGACTACCTAGAGGGAAACATATATGGATCTCCTTTCCGGGGTCATCTGACGATTCTGTTCATGTTGATTTTATAATTATTATTTGCATCTCTCAGATTTTCTAAAAATATCAAGGTTTTCAAGATAATAACAAACAATATTCAAATGAATAAATTAAATAGATAAAGAAATTAAAGGCAAATAACAGCAAAATGGGCCACTCGACAGTTTCGGTGCCCTAAAAATTAATAAAATCTTACATGTGTATGTTTAGTGGATAAAGATACGTACACCCGAGTGGTAGGAATCTGGTCGACCATCTGAAAGACCCTCAGGGAGACTCAGATATTTTACACGAGAAGTGAAAAGCAAATGTTTTTCAAATGGGACTTTTCAAACTGAGGTCACATTTCACGGCATGCATGGCATATAAAAGACCATTCCTTCACTTCGTTGGCATACGTCCATAGACGATATCAATATTAGTAGTACGTCACATTAAGCTATTACCGTGAAACCTCACAATTAAGACCACCTAACTGACTGAGTAAAAGTGGTCTGTTTAGTGAGGTGGTCTCTTAAATGAAGTTCTATAATTATAAAATATCTATCAAGAGATTGAACACTTTTGGTCTGAAACGTCAGATGGTTTCCTAAGCGATTGGTCGTTAGACGAGGTTCCCATTGAAAATACCACGTATCATGATGTAATCCCTACTTCAAATTAGACAAGTAGTTGATTGAATTCCACCAAGTTATTTATCACACTGTACACTGTGACTTATAATTCATGATTTATTTCTATCATGTAAACCACCCACATTGTACTCTCTGACACCGTATCCACGATATTTTATTTTCCCTTAATTATGATAAAGTGAAACTGCAGATTTTAAATCTGGATTGGAATCTATTTTATGGACAATAGAAAACACTTTAAACATCTGTGTGATCTGTGAAGATTTTTTACTTATTGCGCGATAAATGTATTAGAATTGCATAATAATGTTATTGAATTGTGCGTTTTATTACAGCCAGTGTTTTTACCGTAATTGAAACTACATTATTCAAGGCACATCCATTTTAATGCACATCTGTTGTAAAATATGCCGTATCGCTTCCAAATCAGCCACTTTCTATTCAACCTGTCACCTTTTAATACATGTATTTCGTGAACAGTTAGACTTGAATTAAAGACCATCTTTGTATAAAGAGTACCTGTCTATATGGCCATTCAAAATTAAATTTTGTTATATTTTTATAATGAATAAACCTCTTTATAAAGGTAACCTGTCTATAGCGGCTACTTTTGTCAGATCCATTAAGTGTACTTTATAGACAAGTATAACTATATACCATACCTTCTTCATGTAAATCTGTCAATTTTCAGATATTGCAAAGTATTTCGACATTAATATGCAAATGCTCGTTTATGATTATACAAAGTTGTAAATTTAAAATATTGATATACTGTATACGCGGAAATTTACACGTGATGGTAATTTACACTTAATACGCGATGAAGAGTTTTTCGTGTAAATTGCCCCCCAACCCCCGGGGTACCAATCCCAGTTATGCGAAGAAATATTATTTAATACGGACTTTTCCAAAAAAGTCGTGCGTCGCGTAAAAGAATCCCACGATTTGCGTTATAAAATCGCATAATTTACAACAAGCGGAAATATCCACGTTTACAGTATAAGAAATATCTTCCTTTATCGCGAAATAGTATTCTTTGAATTTTATAGTAACTTATTGTGTCGCAAAATCTGCCATGATATTTGTTTGTACTTTTTAAAAATCATAAACAAGTTATCGAACATTTTTTTTAGATTTAGTTGCTATTTGGAGAGATTGTGACGTCACCACAGAATCACTGATAAGCTGCATGATGAATTCCTTTATATAACAAAGTTACATGTCTAATATTTATACCAAACGTCCTCTTTTGGCATACACTTATAAACAACTGATATTTACCTGTTGTCCTTGGTGAATATCACTTCCATGGGGTTGATATCTTAAAGTGTCAGCCCCATTAAATTCAATAGTTATATATTAGCATTGTTCTAAAAATCACTTCCCAAATAAAGACTAACTGTGATGAAACGACTCGCCAGTAAACTACTCATACAGGGTTACGTTGTTGAACGCTTGAAATCGCCACTAAAAAGTTTAATGGTCGATACGGGGATCTCGTTAAACAATATGAAGTCCCCCTCTCAGAATGCTAGATAGAATTCTGGAGCGCAGTCGTATGCAGTGATTCTCTTTCGCCAATCGGTTCTAGAACTAATTGATGACATTTTCACTGAACTTGGCCTTTTCACCAAACTTGAGAGGTTTCCATGTAACATTTGCGACGTGTCTGGCATGCTAACAGTGGACGCTTACTCCTTCCGGACACCTGGTCCCATCCCGTTTGGGATTCGCAATAATTCTTCATCTTGAGAACATTTGTATATCTAATTTGTCTAATTCAAATGTAGTTGCAATTATCCATTGGTACTTCTTCATTGTTACCAGATAGGCTCAAAGATGTTTTACACCGAAAAAGAGTGTCGTTTGGTTGCAATTTTTGGTCCCATTTTGAAGTCCCTTTGTGTCCTAGTCATTTATCGTTTGTACTTTTTATGAGCCTTCATGTGGGTATAGTTTCTGCCATGTGGGTTGGAATTGGCACATCGGATCTTCAACTGAAGTCGAAAATGCCTAAAAATTAACTGTCGACGGACGACGACACACAAACGATCACCATAAACCAAAAGCTACCAAAAAGCAGATATTGGGAATATGTTTATTGCAACATGAAATATTGATGTGCATATTCGGTGCATTGTGACTACTTGAAGAGTTCTTAAACGTGTACTTTCAATTGGAATACAAAAACAGCAGATACAAAAGTATCAATCGACAAGAGGTTCATGTCTTGAAACAATATATAAATCAGGTGAATGACATCTGACGTCTGATAATCCAGATGCGAGACCAGGTGCCATAGAGGTGAAAGCATTCCCTATCGACCGGTCAACATCAGTCCTCAGATCAAGTCAAATAAAATAATTGAGAAATGAATTTTTGTCATAATAGGTGAACAGGCAATTCAACATTTTACTCAGTGAAGCACTATAATTTTAAACAAGTCCATTGTACCGACCGTAAAATGTATACATCAAACGCTATTTCTGATATTCTGGTGGTATCAACTTACCAGTAAGTAGTTTGCCCCTGTATATGAAATGTTCATATGTTGAACATGCCCTGGCATATTGGATCGTCTGCGAGATATAAACACTATATTCAAGCGAAATATTGATATCACTACTTAACGTCATAGGAAACGAATTTTATAAAAATTTCGTGAAGTAAAAAAATATGAAGAAAATGCATATTTAAAAAGGTCTGCACACTTTTAAAAAGTATGTATCATCATAAAGCGTTGTTTGGTCACCTTTTATATCACAGTTTCTACAGACCTCGAGAAACGACATGCGGGTTGTCCCATCTGTCTGTAACATCACGCGTGTACAATTTCTCACAAGAATTCAATGGATAGCGGTAGATATAAATATACAGTTGACTTTTGTCGGCGTATTTACTAGCCTAAGTAATATATCTCAACGGACGAAGAGTGAAAATCGCTGAAGCGTGAAGACTGAGTTGATATATATAGAGTCCTATAGATTTACTTATAAGTCAGTGAAGGTTTAGAAATGTTTTAATAAATCAGGAAACAGTTAAGGTTTATTTACATACATGTATAAACTTTATTTTCAAATAAGCATTGGTAACTGTTACATTATAGATTGTCGCTATCAAACAAAATTTTGGAAAACTTAGTTTTTTAACATTTCACTCACTCCAATAGTAAATATATGGCAAGCCGATAAGGAATTTATTCACTTTTTTCTAATTTTAAAAAATAGACTTTCTCTTATGTTAAAAATAGGGAAGAAATTCCACATAGACTTAAATGTCATTGGAGAATTTATTGCCTTTTTAAATACATGTAGTAACAATTATTTTTTATATTAATAAATTGAATGTATAATGTTAAAAAAAATCATATTGGAAAATATATATTTTTTTGATTTTAGAAAATAATTTCCACGTTTAATGTCAACGTTCCGCAAGTTTTACGGTCGGTATAATAGTCTTGTTTGCGACTACTCTGTTTCACTAAGTGAAATGTTGAGTTGCCTTTTCGTTGGCAGTTGTTGAGACGTCTGTACCAAATATGGCGAGGATACACTCCTCACGTGTTTCACTGGACTTGACTGTGGACTCACGGCGGGTGTGACCGGTCGACAGGGGATGCTTACTCCTCCATGGCACCTGATCCCACCTCTTGGTTTCCAGAGGTCCGTGTTTGTCCAATTTTTATCGGATTTGTCTCTGTGTCCTGGACATTCTATTGATTTACACTTTTGTATCTGAAGTTTTTATATTCCTATTATGTTTTAGAAAATATGTTTTGTTAAGAAATCGACTGATTTTTTATATTTGAAATTATTTTGAAAATTATTAATTAGTTTTTATTATCAAAAATACTTTTTGATATAAAAAAAAATTAATATGAAGATTTTGTTATGTTATAAAATGAATTTTTAAGTTTAGATGCTCATATGTCCATTGTGTTTATTGTGGCAGTCTGATCATAGTAATAAAGGAAAATCAATAATTTAGAGAAAATACATCAGACTTACACGCCCACTCTCTCTCAAATTGACACTCATTCAAATAATGATCAAAGTACACCTCCCTACCTCTGATATAATCATAAATAAAGCTAACAACTTTATACAGCGCTGATATAATTGTGATCAAATCATCACGTTTGTTTGTTTCTTTTGTTTATTGTTGTTTAACGTCCCACTTGAGAAGCCATTGAGCAATAAAAACCAAAATTCAAATAATGTTTTTACGTTACACCAGCGATATTATACAAAGCCTATCTCTGCCAACACAAAATCTTTGAAAGACCACATCAGTTACTATTTTCATACTACATTTACACAATTTTATTATAATTTGTGATAATCTCATGAATTCAAAAATCATGAAAAAGTCAGCCATTAAAGTTAAATGTCGGGTTGGTAAACTCGTCTCATAATACACATGTACATACCACTATCATAGTCAATAACTGTAAATTGAGCGACTGGGTTAATGGAAACTATTCACGTGTGACGTCACACCAGGGGCAATTAAGCGCGCAAGCGAGACGCCGATAGGTAAACTTTGATGAGAGAATAAACAGGTATCGAGTCATTTTTCCCCTGAGATAATTTGGCTATGTAACACTCCGATAATTATCTTTGGGAAATCTAATAAAAGACAAACTTAAAAATCGTTTCCTATGACCTTCAAATATGGAACGTTGACAGCAGGAAATGATATGATATGTAGACAGTTTGTTCATGATTACAACGAAACTGATATAAGGTATACATAAACTGAATATAACTGAATATAATATTTTTGAATGCCTGTGTATAGTTGTTATTTCTATTGTACACCAAGTACAAATGTAAAACGTAGAAATAAATCGAAAATTATTATTTTTTTATTTATTATTATTTATTAATAATTTTTTGCATTATTATTATTTTATTTCTTATTTTTGTAAACACAGTGTGTAACACGGTCTGGAATACACGGAGAAATACAACATGTGTCGATTAAATTATTTATTTTCTTAATCACAAAACTGTACTTTATCATTATTGATTGCTATGGTTGTCATGCAGTTGTTTTATAACATGAAATTTATCAGTGGGGCACTGACCTCCATGACAAGTGAAGTGATTGCATAATTAAAACACGAGTAGATCTATGTCGGTCAACATTAGACATTCATCTTGTAAACAACAGCGTGCCGCTTTAAATTTCAAAACACTCACATTTAACTCATATTAAAAACCTAAATTTATAAAAGTACAGATCGTATCTTAATCAACACAAGAAACAAAACAAGTTGTAAATGCTTAATTATTCATGTTCTGTTGTTGTTGTTGTTGTTGTTGTATTGTTGTTCAACGTGCCACTCAAGAATCTTTCAATAACATAGAAACGTCACCAAATGCCAGTGAAGGGTTTCAAATTTTGACCTATGGTCGGCACTTACGGTCATTGAGCAGTGAGGGTCCTTTAACGTGCCGACACTTAAAGTGACACGGGACGTCGGTTTCTACTGTCTCATCCGAAGGACAGAAAAAGCCAGCCACCTTCGCCAAAGTTCGAACCCATGACCCTCCAGATGCAAATCGAGCACTCAACCGCGGAGTCAAGGCGGCTCATATGCATAATTATTCATGTTATAACTCACAATTCACAGAGAGATATTGCAATTATTTTTATCTATAAATCTTTAAAAATCTTCACGTTTGACATATCAAACAAATGAAAAATATGAAATATTGCTTTTTATAATATTTCTAAAAAGGTAATTGTGTATAAAAGTATGTCTGCAAGTGGAAAATATATAAGATTTTTTTTGTGGGGGCGGGGATACTGCTTAGAAATAAATGACAAAATTGTTACATTAAATGACAAAATTGTTACATTAGATTTATGTGATGTTTAAATACAATGATAAGTAAAGAGTCCAATTGTTAATTAAGTGTATTAGTTTCCCCCTCTCTCTCTCTCTCTCTCTCTCTCTCTCTCTCTCTCTCTCTCTCTCTCTCTCTCTCTCTCTCTCTCTCTCTCTCTCTCTCACACACACAATTGTTCTATAAAGGACATGCTTCACTTCTCAAAGACGCCAACAAAACTGTCTCATATAGTACATCCTCTGAAATGTTCTTCTTTGGATTTTTTGTAGTTCCATTGTCAAAATAATTGCATAAACAGTTACGGTGTTTCCAGGTGTAAACCACTTCTGTAACCAAAGACGGTATTTGTAAACATTGCATGTATATCACACAATGAATCAGCTGTTCTGTTTGTTTTCCGTCAGTGCGTATATTTTATGGTTTAAATAAGTAGGCAACGAAATTATGGTTCAATCTAAAGTAAGCTATTGTTGTCGGAGTGATATTTCAGCCACGTCTCTCTCTCTCTCTCTCTCTCATAGATGAGAGAGAAATAATTTTATACTATATTCGAGACAATATGATTGTTTTCATTTCATTCAGAGACTATTTATTCTCAAATTTAAGACATCCGCAGTGTCTGATTACGTATATACTGCATAATGTCTCACATGCGGTGCTCAGTCAAATAATAGCATCAATTATCAGATATATAAATAGTAAATGCGTGTGCTTCTGCAAATGAAAACTGCATCTTTTATTAAGGTGAGCCCTATTTATTCCCAGTTGGCTTGAATTCTGGCATTTGATTTTAAGGCACCTGCGTCACTTCTTTACATCTATAAATTCTACGCAAAAGTGAATATTTCTTTAGAAATAGTTTAAGCTTTCTGACAAAATTTCAAGGTCAGGGGATCAAAGGTGAAATTCACTGGCACCCATGTAAACAGAAAACAAGAATTTTCTTTCACAATTTGAACATTTCCAAAGAATGGGTCTATTTTATCCAAATTTGACACCAAATTTTCCCGTGGGATATAAAACATTTGCTGATGAAAAGCTAATACCAGTGGGAAATTCAAACGGAACCAATAAAATAAAAATACTGTAAGTACTGAAACGAGTTGATGGTAATCGTCATAATATATATGTCCGTGGCTGATATAATACACTCAGTACTGAAAAAATATACATTGCTTAGGCTACATATGTTTGAAAGATATTGCAGGTTGATTTCAATAAAGAATACCACCAGCCTTTTTACTGAGGAAATGCAGCATGAAAACATCACATTAGTTCACATTCTTTACCATTTTTATCACATGTGAGGACTGATGATGTATTTATTATGCTGTTATAAATAACAAACTACATATACACAGATCAGCGATATGACTTTATAGCCTTATGCTTATATACATCGCTGCATAGATATTCAATTTTCTATGTGACGAGTATTGCACCCTTACACTGTACTACCCTTCAGTAGCACTTAAATCTCTAGGCAAATATGTGAAGATGTAGAACATTTTCCCAACTTCAAAGACTGCCGCGAATTTCTCGTCTGTTAAAATCACGTGAACGACACGGCATCATATGTCCAAATTCACAGCGAGATGCCAATACACGCAACTGGACCTCGAACTCATTTGCATATTAATCGTGGGCAAGAATTGTAAACAGTTCGATCGATCGCTTAAAACGTCAATTTTGTAACAAGTGTATAAAATAAACAATAACTGAAATTAGCACTTGAAAGCAAATTTCAAAAATCACAAAACTAATAACGAAGGTCGGACTGACTTTTTATAACATATATTTCAACAAGTCCTTAAGGCCTATATTTTTCAGCGAATTGTTCCAATTTTTTGGTCAATTTAAAAAGCAAATATTTACACATTAAAGTGCTATTTAAAAATTTCAATCTTGAACTTGAATTTCTGATACTGTAATGAATGCATATATGTAATTTCCCATCAATACAATGTGCTATGAACCCCGTACTGCAAAATGTGATTTAACTTGATCCCAATGAACAACTTACCATAACATTACTCAGTTGATGGAACATCAACTCGTAAAAACATGATACATCTAAAAAAAAAATCTACCCCTGAACAATGATTAGCATATTTTTACTTTACTACATCCCATTTTGTATATTATTTATTGACATTTAAACAATTGAAATCAGAAATAACTTACTAAAATGTATTTAACAGTCAAAAAACTGTTAATTAAGTTACAAACATAAATTATATCTATAACTATGTATCACTTTTAGTAAGTGTAATTTATAGTGCGGAAACAGACAATTTATCGCTAGTTGCTTTTCCTTTGGGTGTATGGTATCGTATTATCTGACTTCAGATTTCGTCGTATATATATATATATAATTCCTGCCGTGAACTAGGATAGGTTTGGTAGTTGTCATTACTGAATAACTGTCGTATCAAAATATCTCTTTTAAACATTGAAAATTTTCTTGACAGATAATTTCAGATCCGAGAGTATAATAATTTCAGCCTCATTAGAAGAATGACTAAAAATTTTAGTTACCTAAATTTATCATTCTCCCATGACCTAGAGATGGTATAAAGTGTAAAGAAAACATGAACTCGATAGACATTCCTTTTATAAGAAATTTAATTTTTCCATGGCAATAGTGATTCTTAGATTATAAACATCATTGTCATTTTACATATTGACAAAAGTTTAGGAATACATATATCGATAATCGTGAATGTGATCGTATCGATGACGATGGTAAAGCATGCATAAACTCAAATGTGGAAAAAAAATCATACCAGTATTTTTAAATGTTTGAGTATTATATTTGCGTGTGTAATACTATATGTATTATATAATTATGTTCATGTATATATAATTGACTGTTTTGGTCTTGTCAGTTATTTTATAGTCAATTCGATCGGATTGCACCTTTTAAATTGTAAAATTGAGATAGTTATGTTTAATAGTGGATACTGTTAGAAGGACTTGGCAATACATATAGGTTCACTATTTATCCTTGTGTGATACCATATTTTACCCTTGGAAATACATATTTATATTTAATTCGAGCTTAATATAAAAAAAATCTCAGATACAAGTATAAATCATTAGGATGTCGAGGATATAGATACAAATCTGTAAAAAAAGTGGACAAACACGGACCTCAGGAAATCAAGAGGTGGGATAAAGTGACATGGAGGAGTAAGCATCCACTGTAGACCTATCATACCCGCCATGAGTCCACAGTCAAATCAAAATAAAATACGTGAGTTATGAATCCTCGTCACAATTGGTAACAACCACCACCGAACAGGTAACTCAACATTTCACTTAGTGAAACAGAGTAATCGCAAACAAGACTATTTTACCGACCGTAAAATTTGCGGAACGTTGACATCAAACGCGGTTTTCGATATCCCTGTGAAAATAATTTGTCAGTGAGTAGTTTACATCTGTATATGAAATGTTCATATGTTGAACAAGCCCTGACATATCGGATCATTTGTCAAATGTAAACTCTATATGCGGGTGATTGTGGAATATTACAACTTAAATGTGGAAAATTTACGATGGGAAAGCCGAAATCGTCGCGTTTGTCGTATAACTTAGTTGTTAATTTCCCGTCTGTGTCTATAGTAAGTAAAATGTCTAAGTATGAAGCGTGTGTGCTTTATTCTGTTGTATCTTTAATTTCTAGTTCGCTGGGATATATTGAAATGTATAAAAAAATGTCATTATTAATTGACAAAACGTCGTCGATATATGTAAAAGTCAAATTAAAGGACACAACTAGCTTTTTCTCCTTTTGATTCAGCAGTTTCTGAATGAAGTTTGCTTCGTATGAATAAAGGAGCAAAATTGGTTCTCATATGAATGCCGACAGTTTGCTGAAAGACCATGTCTCCGAACATTAAAATATATTGTCGTTCAGAAGTCCCAGCACCTTTTTTATATCAACTTCACTGTATCTATGTGTAGAATCAGAGTAGTGTTGGAGAAAATAAGTATCATTACAACCAATCACTAGATATTAAAATTTTCGGGTATCACCTTTAGTGAGAAAACAGTTGACTATGATGCTAAAAAGCCTCTCTTTTAATGTTGTAAGTGAAATTGTTGTATAAGAGTAGAGAAGTAGTATGTTTTGACACTGAATTTGAGAAAAATTTGTTTAGAATTTTTAAGGTCATAGGAATATAAAAATCTCAGATACCAAAGCATAAATCAATAGGATGTCCAGGACATAGACACAAATCCGGTAAAAATGGACAAACACGGACCTCTGGAAACCAAGAGGTGGGAATTTTAAGTTTGTCTTTCATTAAAATTTCACAAAGATAACCATCTAAATGTTATATAGCCAAATTGAAAGTTTGTCTTTCATTAAAATTTCACAAAGATAACCATCTAAATGTTATATAGCCAAATTGAAAAATGATTTTATTATTTATTGGCGTCTCGCTTGCGCGCTTAATTGCCCCTGATGTGACGTCATACGCGAATATTTTCCATTATTCCAGTCGTTATTTCGCACACTCAAATCATAGTTACTGACTATGATAGCGGTATGTACATGTGTATTATGATACGAGTTTACCAACCCGACATTTAACTTTGATGGCTCACTTTTTCATAATTTGCGATTTTATGAGATTATCATAAATTATAATAAAATTGTGTAAAATTACACAGCTTCTGAAATAAGCAACTGTACAGTATTGCTGAAGTTTCTCCTTAACGGCTGTCAATATCTTGGTAAGGAGTAAAGATAAAAGTTTGGTAGAACATTTGCAGGATCCTGCTATGTACCTCTGCTGATTTTGTGGGGTTTTGTGAAGTCAAGGTGTCCAATATAAATATGGTAGCTCAAATTCTGTATCGGGTGTAGGTGCATCAAAAAAACGTAATGCGGACACGTGATTTTGAAGGATCTCGTCGTTTGAAAGTGGGTTATGTGTGTATGTAGGATTCCCAGAATTCGTATTAAACCCTAGTTCTACTAATAAAAAATATAGTAATGTGCCGTACAAATAAAAACTATATTATTTGATTCTTTGTCTGCTTGGACCAGTACATATTGGTAATGTAATCTATCCAGTTCGGTTACCACTTCTAGATCACGAAATACATAGGGATAACGTGTTTTCATAGTTCCTTTAAGTTTCCAAATACGAGATTTTATCAACCATCGTATAGCTTTTAGCCATTCAGACAGAGTCTGGTTCCACGTCTTCATGTTTGGCCCAACGTCTGGCATAATTTTCCACAGATTCATAACTAAACTGAAATTCTGTTGCCAATTAAAGGAACGGGCTTCGTAGTATTTAGGACCTCTTAAAATAAGATTTCTGAGGTTTTCATTTTCAACAATATAAACGTCGCCGGTGATGACATGCCCGATAAGATTACATTTGAAGGGAGATGATGCACATGAACACGTGGCGGTGTTATGTAAAAGATGGTTGATGTCTAGGCACTGAAACCCCGTTTGCAAGTGAATAGCTTGGATGCAATGCTGTGTGTATAGCTATATGAAATTCAAGGTGTGGTCTTTTATCTAAAATATGTCGGAACACAGGACTGAATTTTTTTGTGTTTTAGAACATTGCTAATGTTTAAAGCGTCTGTACCTTTATTTGTAAATTTAAGTTTAAAGGAAATGCGTTTCTGTTCAGAACAGTTATCGTTTGTACCGTGCGTAGGCTTGAACAGTCTGTGATAAGCAATGTCCATCATAACGGAGTTCAGTGTGTATTCTGGGGTTGAAGAATCCGTGTAGGGGTTCATTCTTGCTTCCTGAAAAAGTTCATTAAGAAGTGTAAAAGGAACAGAATAAAGTTTGCTGCGAATGTGAAGAAGATCAAATTTTTTTGTTCACATAAGGCAAAAGAAATGAAAAAGTGACATCATGCATGTTGGGTCTGTTGTATGAACGATGTCCGTTTCGCTTACATCTTGCAATAGAATTGAAAAGTTCCTTCACATTGACATTACTACACTTTGGATATTATCATTACATCCATAGGGGTACGCAGTGCCAAGCTGTTGAATCCAATATTCTTCACGTTGTCTACGGAAGAAGGTACGCAAGGTGGGATTGTTGGTCCAGTGGTATATCTTTTAAATTTTGCGCACTCTCATAGACTAAATGAAATGGTCAGAGGATTTGAAATGTCGATAGAGTATCTGGTGACCCCCATTATTAATCTCAAATCGATGACCAGATACTCTTTTATTTAAGGGCCCCTTTGTCTCGCCAACATAATTAAATCCACACAAGATACACTCAATTCTGTAAACGACGTTAGATGATTTACAATGGAGATTATCACAGCTTCTGGTATTGTAATGCTTATTTGTCAGATTGCTAGTGAATCCCTGATCAGTTATTAATATATTGCAGATTTTACAATTTTTGAGAGAACATTTTGAAATGGATGGTATGTTTTTAAACAATGAACAGTCAAAAATGTCATCAAGTCGAATCGAACATTTTTTTTATGGGCACATAAGCATCATTATGTCTATACCAGAATTGGTCATCTTTAGACTGTACAAATGATGAGTTGGTTACTAGTATGTCGCTGAGGACATCTCGAGGAGCACAAAACAATCTCTGCGAGTCTGTGTACCGATAGACTCGACAGAAGGACACCTTTTATATAACGATTGTCTTAAAGGGGTATCAGCTGCTTTTTTCTCAAAAGATTTATTTTCCTTTTTAACCACTTAGATTGTTATACAGTTACAAAAAAGAGATAAACACAGACACAAAAATTCTTAAATTCCTATGTATTTTGTGAAAATTGCTTGATTAACCCAGGTTTGGTACTTTTTCATTTGCAATTGATTATCTGAACCTTTCCATTTGTATATGAACTGACCTTATTTTCAAAAAAGATATAGGAATATAATATTTCTTATGCCTGTGTATATACCAGAGTTGTCAGAAGACAATACTGTAACATGCAATATTAACAAGTGTAGGATCATAGTTGTGAATGAATTTCAAGCTATGAGTTAAAATATATATTCCAGGGCTGAGGCAGGAACCCTATATGCACCACTAGATATGTCTCCCCATAACAATAAATAATATATATGGTTTAAGGGTTGGGCTGTGATCGGATTTTAAGTTATAAGTAAAAATGTATATTTTAGGGGTGGGGCAGGACCTCTATATGCACCACTGAATATGTCTCCGGTTAACAATCAATAATATATATGGTTTAAGGGTGGGGCTATGAATGAATTTTATGTTAGAAGTAAAAATTTATATTTTTGGGGTGTGGCAGGTCCCCCACATACACCACTAAGTATGTCTCCCATTAACAATCAATATATACATGTATGGTTTCAGGGGGCTGTGAATGTTATTTAAGTTATAAGTAAAAATATATATTTCAGAGTGTGGGGCAGGATCCCCAAGGACCCCCATACACCACTGAATGTGTTTCCCTATACCAATCAATAATATATATGGTTTAAGGGTGATGTTGTGAATGGTTTTTAAGTTATAAGTAAAAATACATATTTCAGGGGGTGGGGCAGAACCCGCAGGGGCCCTATAATCCACCAATAAACATGTCTACCCATAGCAAACAAAATTATGTAGGGTTTAAAGGTAGGCATGTGAATGGTTTTCAAGAAATGCACAAAAGAATAAATTGAAGGGTGTGAGGCAAATACTCCCAAAGACCCCAATGCATACCATGCACCATGTTCTACTTTAACCTTCGATTTTCATGAATAAAAGTTTAGTCACAAAACATGTTAAAATTTGAATTTATTACTAAAGAATTTCTTATTTTACTCCACTAACTGAAACTTTACCCCTAAAGAGTGCCTCATACCAAATAACAGCCTCCTCCTACTACTACATGCCCCAAAACTTTAACCTCGCAACGCCGACACCGACGGAAATTCTTCGAATAGACGAGCTAAAAAGTAGAAAAATTCAATTTTTTTTTCTTTTTTAGGGAGGGGGTTAACACAGCAAATGCCCTTTAAGCACACACCCGTCGCAAATGTTCCATGGAACCCTAAAACTATAACTTTGGTATTGTTATCACTAATTCATGTATATACAATGGAAACCATATGTAATGTCATCAATTTCAAATGCAATTGAATTTTGTATCTAAGAAAGGTATTACCAGCTATGTATTTTTATGTAGGCCAAAAATTATAATGTTTAAAGAAATATTTTACCGTATGCATATTTTCAGTGCATAAAACACTTCACAGGGTAAAGTTTTATAGGATTGCCTAGACGAGTAGGGCAAAAGAAATACATTATTGACGTATTAATTTACAGGTTGAAGAGATCTTGTCAGTCAAGAGCAGTTGTTAATAGATTTTTTAACACTGATTCCGTCCCATGTGAAGCATTTAATATCATATTTCACAAACACAGAAGTGTTTAGTACTGCCGAATGAAAAAATATTATCTCATGTTTCGAGATATGCTTTTGGGCGTTCGTGCATGTATGCATGCGGTGTGTGTGTGTGTGTTGGGGGGGGGTTGAATTAGAATACCACACCTTGGGTTGTCAGATTTCTGAATCACAAACAAAATGACAAAGCTAGATGTTGGTCGATATTGATAACATACAGGTATGACAGGAAAAGTATAAAATCATATCATTTACAGGATATATAATTTCCTCATTTGATCTCATCTTTACATCTGCAAGGAGCTTTGAAAAGGTGGCAAGTGTATCAAAACATGAAGAAAATATCTATATATGTATGGCAATATACAAAAATCATAACAACTACATGTGCATACACACACGATGAAGAGAAATATATTTGATAATTGGAAATGACAGATCGACACCATTTAAAAATTCTAAATTTTTCTAAAGCTAAGATAGCCATCTTTTTACAGTGGTTACTCTAAGACGGATTTTGGCTTTACGTTTAGATATATTATTTGGCCTTGTCTGATACCACTTTCTCTTTAGAAAAACTATTTAAAATTGTAGCTCAACTAATGAAGTCTAATTGACAGAAACGATCGTCTTGAGCATTATAACTTTGGTATTATGTTTATAATATTGAATAAGGCGCAATGGAAGATTAAATATCTTGTAAACGGATCACACCAATCGCAAAGGATTTTTGTCAAATCAGAACCTAAAAGGTGTTCTCCATTTGTAAAACTTGATATTGCATTTGACAATAAGGTTAACAGATCCCTTGTTTCAAAGAGTATTGTTACACTTAAGCACACTTAGAGAACAGTCATATATTTAAAAAATCACAGCTACCAAAGTATTAATCTTTTAGGATGTTCAGGGGACAATATACAAATCTGGTCAACAGGGACCTCTGGGAATCCTTAGGTGGGATCAAGTGTCATGGAGAAGTAAGCATTCCGTCTTGACCGATCACACTCGCCGTGAGTCCAAATGTTTAGATGAGTGATAATGTCTCTATCCCTTGTGGTACCTCTTCTCTCCAGTAGAACCGATTTAAAAATATATTAGCGAACAAGAATTAACACAGCATTAATTCAAGTTTCCCGGTTTCGACATTTAAATGGGAGCAGGGTATATATAAAATTAAATTTTGCGACCATTGACCGAAACTTAATACTAAGGCAATCTAAGCAAGCTGAAAATCATTGTGAAAAATGCAAATTGAAGAAAGGTATTTTATTCCATAGATACGATTTTTATATTATGTCTATGAAACCACCACACCTTATTCGTATCCTTGCTATGTTATAACTTCATCTTACTTCAAAACTTTATGTCGTAAATTTGTTGTTTATATCCCGTTTTAGCTATTGAAAGACTTAATTCTAATCGCTGGTAATACCTCTCTTTTTTCTTCCACATGAATGTCATTATATGAGGATTAATTCTCTTTTTCGTCTAATTGACAAGGATATTTGAATTGAAATCTTTTTTTGTGTATAATTTTGTATTTAGTGTAATTGCATATTACGTTCAAATTGTTGTGAAAAAAGAGTATTTTCTTTGTATGTACTATTTAATTGAGTCTTAAATGTTGTTGCATTGTCAAATAGGTCCTTCTTGGATAAAAAGCGATATTACAGTATTACGTGTTTTTGATAAATAACAAACTTTTGGCAATACACACCCTTTGTAAATATTATCGCTTATGTAGGGAAACTTATATAGTGGAATTTCGTTATCTCGAAATTCACGCTACCGCCACTATTACGCGATATCCGGAATTCGAGATAACCAAAATTTTTATTACTACATTTTTCTATCCATAAAAACCGGGACAAGTCGTAACTTTGACATAATTGGTATTTCGACACATCCAATTTCGATTTAATGAGTTTCAACGATATATATATATATATATATATATATATATATATATATATATATATATATATATATATATATATATATATATATATATATATATATATATATATATATATATATATATATATATATATATATCCTGAAACTGTGTCGGTGAATCTTCTAAAAACACAGCAATGCAGCAAACATTTAGAAGCAGTAAATCATCTACTCCTATTAAAACGATAAAAATATGACACTTAAAACTCTCCTGTCATTGGTATGCTACTGTTCATCATTGACTTACACAATACATATAAAATTGAACCTAATAAAACTCGGGTACAGTCGTACAATTTTATTTTACAAAGTTTTTATTTATTTATTTTTTTGTCCCGTTTTGCATTTTAATTCAGTATATTTACGCCTCAGTCGCATACTTTTTTGTTCGGGTGATAATGGATACTACGAAGGCAATGAATATATATGGGGTATATCCCCATTGAAGGATATGAATTACCATCACGACGCCCGGTGATCTGTTTGGATGAAATTGTAAACGCAGACGTTGACCCTGTGCCGTATTTTCCTGTATCGTATATCCAACTAATACAATATATTCTTACGATATGTTGGATCAACCTTTTGTGTTTAAACTTTTTTTATCAAACGTCTGACACGTATCATAATACCAAACTAGTATATGTTTAGTATGTCACTTAATCTCACACTGTGTTATTTTACGAATAGTATCAACGTTTCCAAATATTCACCAACTTTTTTTCTGTATTTATGTAAAAGTTTCAGATATATTTTTAAACCTGTTCATAGAAAATAAATGCATAGATACAACAAATGTACAAATTATAGACAGGTGACAGGCCTTTATAAAGATGTGTACCCGATATTCATTATAAAAATGTTAACAAAAGGTATGTATTAATGTTCTTTTATAGACAGGTTGCATTTAAAGCAACTTGTTTATTTGTTTGTTTATTGTTATTTAATGTCTCACTCAAGAATATTTCACGACCTTACGATCCAGAGTCGAGCGCGCTACCGACTGAGCCAGGCCGGCTTTAAAGCAACTTTGACTGTGTACAATGTACATATAAGTTGCCATTTACAAAATAATGTATGTGTTGTGTATTTGTCTTTACTTCACATATAATTGTAGCACACATACGGTATTTGCCTATCACATTTATTTGTCTTTCTGTCAAATTGTTCAAATAAACATGTGCAACAATATAGCATTGTCATTTACCAAGTACTGAAAACTCACTGAATATTTGGGTTTTTTTTCACCATTTGTCTATTTGCAAAGTATTTGTTTCCACCAATCAAAAACTATATTAGGTATGTTGCTTTAAATTCATGGAATCTTGAATTTGTTGAATTACGTCCAACAATTGGACAATTTTGCTACAATTATTTGGCTTGAAATGTACATAAATGACTTAGTTCACAAGGGCACAAAGTGTATCTCTGACAAATATCATTATCAATATCAAAAATATAGTTTAAGAAAGATGGTCACACAAATTCTTAAAACGATCGTGTCTGTCAATATTACTACAGCAGTTAAGCTTGAATTTGGTATACATATATATATTCGAAAAAAGTGGTTTCATACAAAGTCATATGATAAATCTTGATGCAATGCGAAATCCGTCTAGGAAGTACCCACTGAAAACATGAATATCTCAGCTTTTGAGAAGTTTACAATTAAAATGATGCTATCTGAACGAAATATTACTTTCAGTATAAAATAATCTGCTAGTGTCAATATTGTTTCACTTACAAAATGTCTGTACACTGTAAATAACAGCACATATCTTCACAAGTTGTCGACTTTTCCAACATGCATGTTCCGATGTAGATATATCGGTTGTTGCGGGCAATTTGTCCTATATATTTTGTTACAAATGAGTTCTAAGTGTTTTGAAATGATTAATCATTTTCAATGAAATATCAGTGTCCTTTAATTTGACATTTAGATACATCGACGACGTTTTGTCAATTAATAATGACAATTTTCATACATATGTCAATGCGATATATCCCAGCGAAGTAGAAATTAAAGATACAACAGAATCAAGTACACGCGCTTCATACTTAGACATTTTACTGAATATAAACACAGACGGGAAATTAGCAACTAAGCTATAGGATAAACGCGACGATTTCGGCTTTCCCATCGTAAATTTTCCACATTTAAGTAGTAATATCCTTCAGTCACCTGCATATGGAGTTTATATTTCACAAATGATCCGATATGCCAGGGCGTGCACAACATATGAAGATTTCATATACAGAGGTAAACTACTCACTGACAAATTATTGACACAGGGATATCGAAAACCGCGTTTAATGTCAACGTTCCGCAAATTTTATGGTCGGTATAATAGTCTTGTTTGCGACTACTCTGTTTCACTAAGTGAAATGTTGAGTTGCCTTTTCGTTGGCGGTTGTTGAGACGTCTGTACCAATTGTGACGAGGATACACTCCTCACGTGTTTCAATGGACTTGACTGTGGACTCACGGCGGGTGTGACCGGTCGACAGGGGATGCTTACTCCTCCATGGCACCTGATCCCACCTCTTGGTTTCCAGAGGTCCGTTTTTGTCCATTTTTACTGGATTTGTATCTATGTCCTGGATATCCTATTGATTTATACTTTGGTATCTGAGATTTTTATATTTCTTTAATTTTGTATAACTTTGTATCAAAGTGGTTGTTTCTTTTTATTTACTTCTCGATAAAATTTTTAATACCCGCGTTTGCTGTTATTTTTTTCAGTTTCAAGATTACATATCTGTTGTAATTTTGTAAGATTAATGAAGAATAGATCAAATTCCCTGTTGTGCTAACATTACATAATTGCTATCTTAAGATTAACATAGTTAATCACGTTTACATTAACATTTGAAAGTCATTGAAGGACGTGTTAATGCAATATCGCCACGCACTTTTAAGCTCTGTGGATTTAGATTTATGAATTATTCTGTTAAACCATTAACCCCTGAAAAACAATGGACTCTACTGTAAATCAATGACTTAGACCAGTCCAAATGTGTCTCTAAGGGTATATGAGTTAAAATAAGGGAGTCCTCCGAGTGGTAAGATCATCTCGCTTTAAACTATGAAGTCGCTCACCTGTAATCTATGGATTCATGTTCCGCTCTAAGCTGATTTTCGTTTACATTGCTTCCGGATCCTCCTCCACCATTAAAACAGTCCGCTACCATATAATTATCAATAACACTACTAAACTGTTGTAGCTATACAGTCAAAAGAAATGCTCAAGACGATCGTTTCTATCATTGGGACTTCATCAGTTGAGTTTCAATTTAATATACATTGTAAATGTATATCTGAAGAAAAGAGCGGTATCATACAAGGCCAAATAATAAATCTAAATGTATTGACAAATTCGTTCAAGAAAACCCGCTGTAAAAATATGACAAGCTTAGCTTTTAAAAAAAATTGAATTTAAATGACGCATCCAAGCGAAATATTATACTGAGAAGTTTTTTCAGTGTATCGTAAATCAACAACTAAACAATAAAGTACCGCAATCTGATATAATATATTGACATTTCAACACAATGTCTAGGTAAACAACATAGCTTCCTGGTTCAGTAAATAGTTTATTTCATTTTAATTTGACTGTGCACTCACGGCGGGTGTGACCAGTCGACAGGGGATGCTTACTCCTCGATGGCACCTGATCCCACCTCTTGATTTCGAGAGGTCCATGTTTGTCCATTTTTTACCAGATTTGTACCTATATCCTGGACATCCTAATGATTTATACCTTGGTATCTGATACTTTTTATATTACATTCCCCTTTAAGTACAAATGTACCTGATATTTCTGATATCCCAGTGCAATCACACATGTAAACGTTTGACAATGTTATGAACATGCTTTAGAAGAAAGTTCTTCAAATGTTGATTATTATTTTGTCAGTCAAAGCAAAATTAAACATGAAGATTTTTGTAGTACTGTATGTTGTTAAACAATGTGAAAAATGTAATACAAATATATTTAAAACATCTTAAGCCTTCAGAGGTGCCACTTTTTTTACCGTAATACCAGTCTATTTAACTTTAATTTCATCTTGACGTACATTTGCGTGCTGTTGGTATTTCTGATGAGTTACATGCACTTATTACACACATGGAAAAGTATTTGTTTTAGCTGATTAAGGATGTTTTTCGTTTCTATGGAAATAGAATTTCATTTTCAAATATACATGTTGTACCATTTACCAATTTGTTGGTTTTTTTTTTTTTGCAGGTTCATGTCCAAAATGCTACCCTCGCTGGTGGTGTAGCAGTCGGTACCACAGCTAATATGCCCTTACAACCCTGGGGAGCCTTACTGTTAGGATCGGTGGCAGGTATTCTCTCTGTTATCGGATATAAATACATCACGGTATGTGTGAGATATATTTATCATATGTTCATATTTTTAACGTTGGTATCGTGAGATAGGAATAAACCACTTCCTGGTATCGTGAGATAGGAATAAATCACATTATGTTATTGTGAGATAGGCTCAAACCATTTCATGGTATTGAAAGATAGGAACAAACCCCATTATGGTATTGTGAGATGGTTCAAACCACATTACAGTATTGTGATATAGGTTCAAACCACATCATGGTTTATGTTAGATAGGTTAGTGCTACATAATGGTATTGTGAGATAGGTTCAAACCACTTCATGGTATCGTGAGAAAGGAACAAACCACTTCATGGTACTGTGAGGTAGGAACAAACCACATTATGGTATTGTGAGATAGGAACAAACCACTTCATGGTATTGTGAGATAGGAACAAACCACATTATGTTATTGTGAGATAGGCTCAAACCACTTCATGGTATCGTGAGATAGGAACAAACCACTTCATGGTATTGTGAGATAGGAACAAACCGCATTATGATATTGTGAGATAGGAACAAACCAATTCATGGTATTGTGAGATAGGAACAAATCACATTATGTTATTTCGAGATAGGCTCTACCACATTATGGTATTATGAGATAGGAACAAACCAATTCATGGTATCGTGAGATAGGAACAAATCACATTATGGCATTGTGAGATAGACTGTACCACATTATGGCATTGTGATATAGGCTCAAACCACATTATGCCATTGTGAGATAGGAACAAATCACTGCATGGTATTGTGAGATAGACTATACCACATTACGGTATATGAGATAGGGTCAAAACACATCGTGGTATTGTGAGATAGGCTCAAACCACATCAAGCATGTGTAAGTATGTTTATGGCAACATACGTCATGTATTCTCTGAAGTGGTTGGTAACAAACCAACAGAAGTAAGATATATTTTAACATTTTCACACCATATCATAGTATTCTTGTGCATGTTCACACCACATCATGGTATTATGAGATAGCTCCATATGTGTTAGATATGTTCACACCACATCTTGGCATTATAGATAGCTTCGTATGTGTAAGATATGTTCACACCACGTCATGGTATTATAGATAGCTTCGGATGTCTAAGATATGTTCACACCACATCTTGGCATTATAGATAGCTTCGTATGTGTAAGATATGTTCACACCACGTCATGGTATTATAGATAGCTCCATATGTGTAAGATATGTTCACACCACATCATGGTATTATAGATAGCTTCGGATGTGTAAGATATGTTCACACCACGTCATGGTATTATAGATAGCTCCATATGTGTAAGATATGTTCACATCACATCATGGCATTATAGATAGCTTCGTATGTGTAAGATATGTTCACACCACATCATGGTATTATAGATAGCTTCGGATGTGTAAGATATGTTCACACCACGTCATGGTATTATAGATAGCTTCGGATGTGTAAGATATGTTCACACCACGTCATGATATTATAGATAGCTTCGGATGTGTAAGATATGTTCACACCACGTCATGGTATTATAGATAGCTTCGGATGTGTAAGATATGTTCACACCACATCATGGTATTATAGATAGCTTCGGATGTGTAAGATATGTTCACACCACATCATGGTATTATAGATAGCTTCGGATGTGTAAGATATGTTCACACCACGTCATGGTTTTATGAGATAGCTTTGTATGTGTAAGATGTGTTCACAACACACCATAGTATTGTAAGGCATGTTCAAAACACATCATGGTTTTGTTTATTTTGTATCTCATCAGTATAACCTTGTTTTCTTTATCTATTTATAGCCTTTTATGGCGAGTAAACTGAAAATACATGACACATGTGGAGTTCATAATCTACATGGAATGCCCGGAGTCTTGGCCGGAATTGCTGGTATTGTAGTGGCTGGCATTTCTTCATTTGACAGTTGGGGAGAAAGGTAAATGGATAAAAATGTATTTAGATTTTTGGCGCTTGTCACAAAATGCATTAGGCTTATCATGGACTTGTGCATATCATGATTAACCCTCCAATAATTATTTTTGCTAATCGAATATTTCATCTACTTTAAATCCTATTTTTTCGCCAGAATTTTATTTAAGCATGCGAAAATAGAATTCATCCTGAATTTCCTAACATAATACTTAAAGTGAAACTGACAGGCACAATGCATTGCTCTGTGTCTTGATTTAAGCCAACGGGCATAAAAGAAAATTAAAAGTTTTAGAAAATGGTTGATATTTATTGTGAGTTAGAGCACGGGTATATGGAGGACAGCTTTTGTAATGTAGTATGATAATAGTGTGACAAAATGTGTTTCGAAATCTTGAAAATATCATCTCGTAAATAAATTTAGAAATGGTGTTTCACGAAAATTAAGTCCCGCTAAAATTTGTAGCTCTACAGTATTTGTTTATATAATGCTTTTTATCTTCAGTTTGTTTGAGGTGTTCCCTGGTCAATTACCAAAAATAAACTCAACAGAGTTTGAAACGTACTCAATGAAGATACCTAACTTAGAAACTGGCTTAGGACGTTCGGCAGGTGAACAAGCTGGTTACCAGTGTGCGGCTCTCTTTATTACTATCATAGTTGCTATAGTTGGCGGAGCATTGACAGGTATGACTTTTTATCCTATTAAAATTTCATAAGTGAAACACGTAAAGCCTCGATTACAACAGGCCGGGTGTGTTTCTACATAGGAGTGGTCTGTGTGCATTGTTGTTGAAAATCGTATCAATTTTTGAGACCTTTTGCCGCCCGTAAGCACACACGTAAGGTGGTTGGATATGCACTACAATTGCTAAAGATCTACTACTTGGTTTCGAGCTGTATGATATGCCACGGCTACCACGACAGCCAAAAATTGGAGAACATGTTCGATCTCCAAACCCGCACGACAAGTTGGGACTGGCTTAATAGAAAATCGATCATGTTCCTAAACTGTACGGCAACACTTTTCTGATACTACACTATAATTCCACATGTTGTGTGAGCTAATATCCCCCTGACGATTATCTGGAAATGTCATAGTTGTAACAAAAGCAATATCCAATGTTAGTATGGTGTATATAAAAATTCAGAAATTTGCTATATGTGTGCTCTAGCTTTCAATCTCGCTCAGATATCGATGACATCCATATGTTCAGCGATTGAGGACAGAGACGCTACATTTTAGACCAACTGAGCCAAAGCTCACGGTCACCTACTGCTATCGATTTTTATATCATCATTCAACGTGCATTGTTGTTCATCGGTCGTTGTTACATTTTACACATTTTCATGTTCTTCTCAAGAAGCAAATGGCATATTTTATCCAAACTTGATAGGACATATCCTCATATGAATCCGCACAATGTTTCCAAATGAAAAAGGGCTAGGGCCCAAAGAACTAAAAGAACAAATACTTGGTATATCTTCAAAGGTGTGTTCTTCTCATGAACGAATGATCATAATTCTTTCAAAGTTGGTATGATTGTGTAGTGAAATTAGGAAGTACCAATCTCAATTATATCCATTACAATACGACAAATTGGATGTAATAAAAATAGTCTCAACACTAAGAATAATTGCGAATCCAAAACGGAATGGGACCAGGTGTCCGGAAGGAGTCGGCGTCCCCTGTTAACATGCCACACTCTTCGCAAATGTTTCATGAAAACAGTGAAATGGTCATCAATTAATTTTAGATCTGATTTTTGAAAGAATGGCACTGTTCCTGTGCTCCAAAATACTACCGAAAACGGCGTTTAATGTCAACGTCCTGCAAATTTTACGGTCGGTATAATAGTCTTGTTTGCGATTACTCTGTTTCACCAAGTGAAATGTTGAGTTGCCTTTTCGTTGGCCGTTGTTGAGACGTCTGTACCAATTGTGACGAGGATACACTCCTCACGTATTTCACTGGACTTGACTGTGGACTCATGGCTGTTGTGACTGGTCGACAGGGGATGCTTACTCCTCCATGGCACCTGATCCCATCTCTTGGTTTCTAGAGGTCCGTGTTTGTCAATTTTTGCCGGATTTGTATCTTTGTCCTGGACATTCTATTGATTTGTACTTTGGTGTCTGATATTTTTTGTATTGTATGCTATCTAACATTCTTGAGAGTGGGCTTCATTTGTTTAACAAGGTTCCCGTATCAACCAGTCAATATGTACACAGTTTATGAAAAATATCAATAAAAGAACCATGGTGGCGGTTCAAATAATATAGGGTACATTTGAATAAAAAATGGTTTATTGACTTTTTGTATACAGAGATTTGTTAGATAGTTTTTAGGAATTCTCTAAAGATTATTGTGTCAAATTTTTAGGTCAGCACTAAAGGCCACAGGCACCTAAGTTGTAACCAAACGCGGACGGAACTATCTTCATGTAAAGTCAAATACATTTTCGAAAGAAGGGGGGAGCGACAATGGGGCTCTAAAAGTGGTCATAAAAGATAAACTTGTATTCATTTTAACAATATTTTATTCATGAACCAACGATCATTTCATTAAAATCTCTAACAGACAATTGGACATCAAAGATCTCTAAAATGCAATATAATAATGGAGAGAGGGTGCTCTCAGAATTGTGAAACTTGAAACCCCAGAGTCATGGATTCTTCTTCTAGGGTTATCTTCTTTACTCCTTGATATCAAATGTAACTTGATCGATATTAGTTATACAGAGCAATTATAGAGCATTGTTCCGATCTTTTTGTCAGTCTGCTTGTCTACATTGCTGGCTTGCATCGTAAGACTTGCTGCATCTTGCCCAGGTAAACATTAAGGCCCACGGGCCTCTTGTAAAAAGTTAAATTACTTTTCTAACATAATTAATTCCATATTGTGTTATTGTGGTAAAAAATTGGACTTTTCTTCAACACCTCAGAAACCTTCATTGAAAGCGAGGAAGAACATAACTGTTAGATAAAATACCAAAACATGCCCCAGTAATGAAATACGCATGTACACATCAATATTATAAACTTAGCACCAAAGTTCTAGTTTTGCAAAAAAAAAAAGAAAAAGGTCAAAGCAAATACTCCAGACGATTGTTTCTGTAAATAAGACTTAAATAGATGTAGCGAATAATTCCAAAAAGGATAGGACATCACCCCAGGAAAAATACTAGACAAACGTGTGCTTGTTAGATATCTTCAAGCGAACCACTGTAAAAGATACTTATCTTAGCTTTTGGGGATTATACAAAGTATTTACAAAATAACAAAGACATTTTAATCAGTGTGATCATCAAACATAATCATATATATCCTTGAGAGGTGACTCGGTTTGGCAGAGCCCGGGAAATGCTTTACGGAATAAACATGGATAACGATGGATGTTTAACATGATCATTGTTGTTATGACATTTATGACCTCCTGTGCTTCTTTTCACTACCTCAAAATACGTGACATTGAGGATTATGCACAATTACTGACCTCGTGATAGGTCGTAATTAGTATTTATCAACCCGAGATATTTTATATTCACCGTGTCTTCCGGTTCGTAGAGTAAATATAATGTCAGATTGTTAAATTTTAATTGCGACAATATTTTATTATTTTTTTTATTATTGTTGTTGCTGTTATCATTCAGCCTAAAATTGTTCTATGGAGCTTTATATGAAGTGGTACAAGTTTACCTGTTCTATACCCTGACATCATTGCATGAGATCACGGCGGGTGTGACCGGTCGACAGGGGATGCTTACTCCTCCATGGATCCAACCTCTTGAATTCATGAGGTCCGTGTTTGTCCATTTTTTACCAGATTTGTACCTGTATCCTGGACATCCTAATGATTTATACCTTGGTATCTGAGACTTTTTATATTTTAAGTCTCATCTGAAAGACCCGTGAATTTCAGTTTGGTATGTCATAATGGCCTATTGTACAATTTTATTGTTTTCTTGCAATCAACAAATGTACATAACATTAATTACATGATCAAATTACTACTTATCTTTTAAAGGGACATTATCTGTGTTATTTCCGAAAAAAATTCTTTCGAGTTTTAGGCTGATTTTTACTACTTTGATTGATGTACAATAACAAAACGATATATATCCAGGTATAAAGAGTTCCTAAATTCATATATAATTTGTGAAAATTAGAAAACTCAGTTTGGCAATGGTTCGTTTGCAAGTAATTAATTCAAAATCAATTTTTGCGTATGCATACTACACTGGACCTGGCCTTTTTCGGATTACTTGGATAGCAAATGTTCAGAATTCCTGTCTGTGTTAGGGATGCCGTGGCTTACACTATAAATATATATGTTATGATATAAATCATAGATACAGACATCGTGTGTTCATATTTATAACAGGATGGTTGTTATCACAGATAATTGTACAGGGTGTTTCATAAAACATATCCAGACTTCAAATGTCTATAACCATTCACAGACATATTATGATAATTTAAGAATTGAAAATTCATTAGAAAGAGTTTACATTTGAAAATTTGTGGTTACATAACCCAAAACCTTTGAGTTCATAACTTATTTTATAACGTTATTAATGACATCGTCACAAAATACACAAATAGCTTTATTCGATTCGACTTCCTAAATTGATGTTAAGAAGTGTCTGCATATCGTTGTTGTTAAATTTTGTTTTGAGTATAATCAACATGTCCAAATAATCTTAATGATTTAAAATAGGCAATGAAGAGAAACTTTAGAGAGTTTCCATTGGATACACGTGAAAATGTTGGTTGGTTGTGTTGTTGTTTAACGTCCCACTCAAGAATCTTTCACTTACATGGAGACGTCACCAGATGCTGGCGAAGGGCTTCATATACTGGCCTATGTTCGGCACTTACGGCCATTGAGCAGTGGTGATTCTTTAACGTGCCGAAACCTACTGTGACACGGGACCTCGGTTTTTACTATCTCATCCGAAGGACAGGAATCCGACATGTCGCCGGCTAGACTCGCACTCACGCCCTCACGATCAAGAGTCGAGCGCGCTACCGACTGAGCCAGGCCGGCTCCACAGGAAAATTTACCTGAAACTTCCTGGACAGGTTACATCTAGCTGGAGGGAAAAGGTGGACATTTAGAACGTGTGATGAAATAACAATGAATTGGGAAATCTCCAAAATGTAAATAGAAGAGAATGTTGCTCATTTGAATACTGTACGTGTACTTATTTTAGCGGTATTCTAATATTAGCGCCTTTCGCGCTCAAGTCATTGCGCTGACTCAAGGGCAGCGCTAAAATTTCTCCATCATGTCATTCTGTATACACGACAAAGCCAATAAAATTAATTGCGCGAATTCAAGATTGCGCTAATAAGTATATACCCCCTGACATGCTTGGAAGATCTATGTTGAAGTATCAGTCGGGTAATTTGGACGTCTGTCCAAAGATTAACGATGACATGTCATCTTTTCAGAATTTTAAATACACACAGTGTCTGTAATTTGTAGTATAAAATTTCACATGTTGCACTAATTTCTAACCATCAGATATCCTAATTCTTTCATATCACGTCCTTGTTAAAGTTATGGTATGCAAGAAAAAAATAGCTATAATATCAAAACAGAAATAATTTACATATTTATGGATATGATGTTACCCCTTAAACACCAGTACGTACCCACCTGCATTCACCATAAGATTTAACACGTATAAATAATACTATGGGAATTGACAATTTTATCCAGACCGATATATCAAATTTCGGTTTATATATGGTTATTAGGAATAATAGATGCATTTTGTAAGAGACGAGTGAATAAGCAAAATTGAGACGCTCGTATCCATACACTTAATTCATTTTTATTCATCATTCCCTTTTTATTTGATCTTTCTTGTTTATTTACTTCATGAATAATCTATACATGCTTTATCAAGCATGCCATAATTATGTTATCAAAAATGTATAAGGAAAGGTTTTCCATAAGTTTATCATAACTTGATACCAATCCTTTGCGTTTAATGGCAATAAATATTTTTATGTCATTATGTTTTTATATTAATAAATATCCTTAGAATTGTCGGAAATTGCGAAATTGGCTCGTGTACGTTGAAACTATTCATATTCGGAATTCCTTTTCTAGGTAATACAGTAAAATAAAGCGGCATTTTCTTGTCATTAAAAATTAAGTAAGTTATAATGACAGATGGGGCAGGTATTGATTGATGTCTATAGCACCTGTCAAACATTGTGGCACTTCACCTAAAACCACTTATAACAGAACAATTTTTGGCGGAATGTAAAACATTAATAAAGCAAATGAAACGTGTCTTAACAAGAACTTCACAACCTAAGAAAAAAATCTATACTCAACAAGCCGGAAGGCGCGGTGAATATCATTTTTTTCAGGTTGATAATAAAGGATTGTTTTTCATTTTTTGGAAAGCATTGAGTATAAATGCAATGGACTGTGGAAAAAAAATGTGCTGCACATTGATTTTTTCCATAATCCATTGCATTTATACTCAACGCTTTGTAAAAAAAGAAAAACAATCCAAATTTTTATATATATTACCATTTTCTGTGAATCTGTAGTCAGCTGGTAACGAAATTCATTCTATGTTGTTTTTCATATGACGTAACAGCTAAACAGCTGTGTGAAACGAGAAGAAGTTCCCCTTTTCTGTCCGGAAATAACTACTAAGCGAACTTTCATTTCTGTACCAGACTGTGGTCTGTGGTTCTGGTCATAACATGACCTAGAAATATCGCAATATGGGCCTGTAGGCTGTACAGTGTGCTACAGATGTAGTCTCGTGTTTCCGATTGCTTTCTGTGATTTTTCTGAGTTGATGGAACATCAACGCAGTTATGTTATGCTAAGTTGTTTATTGGTAACAAGTCAAAGCACATTTTGCAGTATGGGGTTAATTACACATTATATTGATGGAAAATTACACATGTATGTGCATTTCAGCAACATAAACTCAACTTCAAGATTGAAATTTCCAAATCACACTTTTATTCGTACATTTTTGCTTTTTAAAATGACGAAAATATAGTAACAATTCGCTGAAAAATATAGGTCTACAAGACCTGTTGAAGTATATGTTATTAAAGGTCAGTTTGGCGTCAATTATGAATTTTAAGATATTGCAAAATTGCTTTAGAATGTTACTTTTTTCTTTTTACGATTTTTTGATAGAAAGACACGAAGACTGGACTTTAATAATTATTGCACGATTTATGCAAATGCTTTGTGTGCATTGGCAAATGTATGTAGTTGTACATCAGTTACGTCACCTCATTAGTGATCCAAATGTCTGACTCGCAGTTTTGAAGTTGGGAAAATGTTTTTTTGTAAAACCTAATTATAGCAGTAAATTAAAACGTATTCAGTATAGAAATGTTTATACCTCATTAAAAACCTATTTTTATAAGAATTTTATAAAAGTTTTCGCTGATATATGAGTTGCATAATGTATACCTCCATCAGTACTTACGTTTGCCATCTGACTCGATTTTTAGTTACGTTTTTGTAAAACCTAATTTTCAGTACTTTGATTATTTGTTTTGTGGTAGGCCTAATGTATGGCTTTTAAGATTAAATATATAAGAAATAAACATGCGATATTCTATTCTTTATTGATTCGTTCATGTATTCTTACGCTGAAAAGTAAAGAGGTTAATACTCTGGGCACGCGATTGCATAGACTGAATATACAATATATCGCTATTCATACTTGCAATGAAAGGAATTGCAGTCGGTATGTAAATATATCCTAATAACCACCTACCTCGAGGTCAGTAACTGTGTAATGGTGACCACTATGGAGAATCTTGATTAACAAACCAACATAAGTGTCACTCAAACAAAATCCATGTCTTGTGATAAACGATCCTCTATGTTACTTTCTTTGAGGCAGTGGAAAGACGCTTAGGAGGTAAATTATTTCACTTGATCATATTGAGATTTTAATACTGTAATTTCTATTTCATAGGAGTACTACTACGGTTCATCCCGGGTCTGAACAAACCAGAGGAAAACAGCTTGTTTGATGACCAAGATTATTTCATTGTAGCTGAAGACGGCTTTCCTACTGTTGAAGAGTACCGTGTTAACGGAAAGCATGAGTCTCCAGACGATACCAATCTGTAAGCATTATAACTCGCCCTATAAACACAGCTCTCAAACCTCCGTTAACTCATTGGTCCCTGTAGCAAAATTTGAACTCGCCCATTTCAAAGAATGGTAAAGTCCACTCAAAATTCTGGAGTGTTATGATTTTGAATCGAAATACTGCAAACATTTCTCCTACAATATCAACTTGCTCACACCTGAATTATGACAGTAGAGCATGCCATCTATTGATTTGGATGAGTCTAAATGTGACCTCAGGGGGTGATGACTTATCAATAGATGTGCTGTTTAGCACGATTGCATAATGATATTATGACACTATTATATTATTTTGCTTTGTTTACATTCCTCGATTATATCTTTATATAATATGAGAAATATACCGTCGTAATTTTCTAAAAAGCATATCTTTTTATCTGCTTTAAGTAATACCATAGTTTATAACTTTAGTATTATGTTTGTAATATTTATATCAGGGCTTTACTATATTGTTTTGTTTATTTGCATTTATTTGAACATTAGTATTACACATACCTGTATTTTATTTCTTTCTTTAATCGTTAATGTTTTATTACTCAAGACAAAACATTATCTTGGATCAAATTTTACTCAAATTTCACAATCATTTTATTCCATTCATAGTTTTTTCCAACTCAATACTTGAAAGAAATCCAATTTCAAGAAATCCATATTTTATATTTTTATAAAACATTATTTTTTCTATGATATCAATAGAATACATTTTTGTAATTTTCTGATATGAATTATATTATTCAAATTATATGATATATGTTACCTTGTCATGTTTTAGATATATATTGGATTTAAGATTTACTTTCATTTACACATAGGAAATCCAAACATTAGAATGGTAAAATTGCACTGTTCCGGGACACCTGGTGTCACATTCCTAACCACATGAATCACATTCTACTTTTAATGATCGCTCTGTTGCATATAGCTCGAGTTTATTATTTCATGCTGTCTTATGCATGCTTTTTCAAATACTTTTTTTTTGCGGTTTGTCAATTGAAACTGATTCTATGCATTGGCACATGCAGGGAGTATATGTCACATACAACTAATGAAAACGTTTGTATCAGAACGTAGAACTACATGAATGACAAATAAGTCATTTGTTTACCACTTACATCGCAAATAATAAGAAATGAGCTGAACTAATTATCTGATATGATTGAATGCTTTACTAATACTTTAACGAGCATGTACGCTATCTTTCTGTATAACAACAGTCTGTGCTTGTAATTAACTCATTCACAAAGGTAATAACAATTCTGTCGCAAACTTAACTGGATATTTCAAAAGACGGCTTTAGACATCAGACTATACAATTTTTTCGTTATTTGTCAATTATTTCAAAATCGAAAACCCGTTGCGTGTACGGTCAATCCGTCATTTGTTTCTGGCTTTGTGACAGATAAATCACAGAATATAAGTATATTCATATTAATTCCATAAAATAAACCAGTCCATTTAAATCTACACGGGTACCGGTCTGAAGGAACGCTACCTCTTCCGTGGCACCTGATCTCATCACTGGGTTTCATACATTCACGTGTTTGCCCAGTATTGACTATGTTGTGTATAATGACTTCTGGATATTTGTACGATTACACGTTTGTTATCTGTCCTTCTTTATTTTTCTGGTTTTTTTATGTTCCAAGTGATTAATTTCCAGGCAAACAACTAAGAAGGTGAAACTGTAAACTGAAATCCGATCTTTTGTTATTCCGTATGTTTTACAATATAAGTCTTTGGGAAATCTATTCTGGAAATATGCGCAAAAACGGAGAGAGAAAAATTAATGATTTTCAAGTAATGGTGGTGAAAATTGGCGCACACAAATATCACGGTCCGATTTTCTCTACCCTTTTTTCGTTTCGTCATATTATCTTCTTCTAAATTATGAACAAAATTTACAGATTCCATGTAAAATTTTCCAGAAAAAGAAAAAAAAATGATACAAGATAAAACAATTAGTCAGGGCAGAAATTTGATTTGATACATTATTTTCTCTTCATTGAAACCATTCCAACTCTGTCCGTTCTTCTTTTCAGCGAACTGCTGTCTAACAAAGAGAACAACTAGAAATGAATTCAACAAATTGGTGCCAATCATATTCTTCAATATGGAATGGAAAACGTGCAGATATTATTAATAGTAACAGAGTTTTCGGAGACAAAAGTCAACTGTTAGGTTTACAATGGAATAATTGTATGGTGTACGCAAAGAAAGTTAACTTAAATGTTATAGCATTGCTCTGCTATGAAAGAAAGTTTTGATGAAGTCAAAGAACGATAACTCCTTGCTCCCTTGAATAACTAACGCTATGACAGCTTAAGTCAAATTAATTTGATATGGGTTTCGCTTGTAGAAATAATACACTGAAGCTTCTGCTTTTCTGCACTTACAGAGAAAATCATGGAAATTTATCATGTGTCGCAGTACCATTGTGGTTCTTGTTCAAATTAACAATATGTCAGCTATATACCTGCACAGTATGTTCACTTCATATGATGCAATATTTACTACAGATTTTAACTTTTCAATAACAACTAACCCTGAACTAACAAATTTCACTTCCGTTCTGACTAACATTCTGCATTGTACATTAATATCTACGCACATTACAGTATTATGAAAATATACTGCCAATTATTAATTATACATTATTCATTATTTCTACAACTTGCTTAAATTTACCTGTCATTATAGAAAAGTGGTTTTTATAAATTCATTACAAAAGAATAATCTAAGATTAAATTGGAATGTGGAGAGGTGGTCTTAAATGTAACTTTGACTGAATATGATATCCATCATATCACCCAATCGAATTTTAGATACAGTTTTAACCGGAATTCTTAATTGTATACACATCTACTTTGTTAAAAAATCATCAACTCAATACAGTTATAATATTAAAATGCAATATTTTCCAGGAATCCATTTTATATCAAATGAAAAACATAGAAAAGTACAAGTACGACAATTGAATTTTATTATTTGTAGACTACACGTCACAAATTGTTAATTTATAATTTGGTAAATTTGAAAAACAAAAATAAAAATATACAGTTTTTTTATCGGTTATTTACAGTTATGTTTAGTAAAGAATTTTTAAACAATGATATTTAAGATCACGTTATCATTTCATACCGGCCAAAACTTAAATAATGGTCAATATGGCTCGAGATAACCTGCAAATCATGCATTGTAAACTTGTATCCGATCGGTGGAATTTAAGCTCTTTTTGGAATGTAAAAGTGCTATAAGCCTTGGTCATGCAACTGGCAACCAGTTCCGAATCACAGATATACCTGGTTTATATCTTTTTTGCAATATAGAATATTTCTCCAAAATTTACGAACATATTACACATATACAATGTAGTCAACTGTACGATTCATGTAATTTGACGTATATAAGGTGATTATTTCAAATAACCTGGTTAATGTGTTTGTCGCAAAAACGAAGATTTCTCGAAATTTTTCGAATATATTACACATGTACACACATAATGTAGTCAATTGTACGATTCATGTATCTTGATTTAGGTAAGATGATTATTCAAGATATACATTTTCATCTTATGGTAATCTTATATACATTTCAATGATATATAATTGTTATATACTTATTGTACGTATTATCTTTCAAATTATGTTTTGTAATTGTTTATTGTACTGTTTAAATAAAAACATCTATATTTGCTTTTATAGTTTGATTTTTTTCTTTATAAATCTCATCGCAGTCTACAGCAGAATTAAACAAGATTTCTTTATCAGTTTTTTTTATTTATTTCTAATAAGCAGTTTAAATTATGTCAATGTAGTGTGTATACAAGCCATGAATTTATATATATATATATATATATATATATATATATATATATATATATATATATATATATATATATATATTTTCGTTTAATTTCTTTTTTTATCTTTAATGTTTTACGCCAGACAAAAAATTTTCAGTTATAAGGTGGCAGGCAGTTTTTAATGGTGAATGAGAGAAGCCAGATACAATGTACCTAAGAAGAGACCACCGATCTTCCGCAAGTATACTGGTAAACTTTCTCATGAAATTCTGTTTAGACTCCAGCGGGGCTCAAACCTGCGCTGAACAGAAGTGAGACACTTCATGGTTAAAAGTGTGAATCTCTCCCCCACTCGACCACAAAAACATTATTTATAAAGAAGGAAATGAAATTTGTATTAGTATCAAAAAGGTTTCAGAAAAGCATCGTTTTACTTTCAGTATAAAGACGGGAAATTAATGAGAAAACTACCACAAATGTATTGATTTTGGCTATTATCAACTTTCCAAATTAAAGCAGTACCGTCCCTTCTTCGCCTCCATGTTTTTATATCTCCCAGATGATATGCCAGAGCTTGTTCACAATATGGTACTTTAATATACACAGTGGCAAACCATTTTCGTCATATAATCACTTTGTTTGCAATAACTGTTTCACTTGCAGAAATGTTAGGTAACCTGTCCAATAGAAGTTGTCGGGTTGTCTATGCCGATTGTGGTTTATTCCTTATTTCATTTATTTATATGAAAGCATCAGGTGGGCTATTAATATGCACCACCTAACTGTACCAGAAAATAAATTTGGCCTGATCCCTACTAAGACATGTTAAACTCTGATGACCGAGAAAGGGAGGTTCACACCTCCAAAGAGGTAGCAATGCACATGAAATTTTTGCTGTATTTTGATGACTATATTTCTTAAAAAATATTAGGTCAAACATTGTTAGTCCTGAAAATGTATTGGCCTAATCATTGACATATTTCAATACAATTTCAATTTTTAATTGGCCAAAATTAGAAATCCTTAAAAAATTTTGTTTACATCTTATTTATTTAGTCTTATCATTGTTGTCACAGGTATGGGGTCCTTATAATTATGATTTTTCTCGTGTGCTATACATTTTTCTAATTAGCCTAATAAAAAAATTTTTTAAAAAAAGGTAAAAAATGTAAAGTGCTAATATGGTTGAACAGAAAGCAAAATTCTGCCAAATTTTAATTTATTGCATTAAGATTTATGTACTTTGCTTTTATCCATTTCATGAAATATTTTCAAGACCAATTTATCGTTGATAAAATTTTAATTTGTAGGTGATATAAGCAGCTATCAATCGTGGTGAGTTGCATATATTTTACAGGTCAAACCATGTCATACTCATTTTCTCTTTCTTTTGGGGTTAAATTACAACTTTTATCACTTTTAGTTTCAATTTTTCGATGAGATAATATAATTAGTGATATAAGCAGTCTCATATCATCAACATGGGGAGAAGTTCACAGAGTTTTAAATCTAACTAAAGGATTATCAGGAATTAATGATAATGATTGGGGTCTCACAAGAGATAGTATTAATTGCAGGTAACATTAACTAAGCGTGATGAGTAGTACTTTTTAAGCAGTTAGCCGGAGGCTAGGGTACTGTCAAAACAATGCACAGGTGCGAAATAAATTTGAGGATTTAGTGTACATAGGTTTGTTTGTTGTTGTTTAACGTCCCACTCAAGAATCTTTCACTCAATTGGAGATGTCACCAAATGCCAGTGAAGGGCTTCAAATTTCAGCCGAAAGACAGGAAACCAACTTGCCGCCGGCTTGTTTCGAACTTGAACTCGCGACCAAGAGTTGAGTGCACTACCGACTGAGTCAGGCCGGCTAAAGTGTACAAAGGCAAACTAGAAAAGCATATTCGGAAAATATTGGGCTTTGGTTGAAATCGAAAGTTTTGGACAGAAAAGCAGTAGGCAGAAGATCAGTCTAAAAAGCAGTAGACTAACGCCAAAATCACTAGTTACTATGTCTGCCTACTCAAACTTGAACCTTCCTGCTTGTAATCTAAACACTCTCTATGACTTTACTGAAGCATCTTGTCTGTATACAAGACAATATCTTTGACAACTAAAATTAACTTTGTTGGTGTCTGTATACAAGACAATATCTCTGACAACTAAAATTAACTTTGTCGTTGTCTGTATACAAGACAATATCTCTGACAACTAAAATTAACCATGTTGTCTGTATACAAGACAATATCTCTGACAACTTAAATTAACTTTGTTGTTCTGTATACAAGACAATATCTTTGACAACTAAAATTAACCATGTTGTTGTCTGTATACAAGACAATATCTCTGACAACTAAAATTAACTTTGTTGTTGTTCTGTATACAAGACAATATCTTTGACAACTAAAATCAACTCTGTTGTTGTCTGTATACAAGACAATATTTTTGACAACTAAAATTAACTCTGTTGTTGTCTGTATACAAGGCAATATCTTTGACAACTAAAATTAACTTTGTTGTTGTCTGTATACAAGACAATATCTCTGACAACTAAAATTAACTTTGTTGTTGTCTGTATACAAGACAATATCTCTGACAACTAAAATTAACTTTGTTGTTGTCTGTATACAAGACAATATCTCTGACAACTAAAATTAACCATGTTGTTGTCTGTATACAAGACAATATCTTTGACAACTAAAATTAACTTTGTTGTTGTCTGTATACAAGACAATATCTTTGACAACTAAAATTAACTTTGTTGTTGTCTGTATACAAGACAATATCTCTGACAACTTAAATTAACTTTGTTGTTGTCTGTATACAAGACAATATCTTTGACAACTAAAATTAACTTTGTTGTTCTGTATACAAGACAATATCTTTGACAACTAAAATCAACTGTTGTTGTCTGTATACCAGACAATATTTTTGACAACTAAAATCAACTCTGTTGTTGTCTGTATACAAGACAATTTTTTTGACAACTAAAATCAACTCTGTTGTTGTCTGTATACAAGACAATATCTCTGACAACTAAAATTAACTTTGTTGTTTTCTGTATACAAGACAATGTCTCTGACAACTAAAATTAACCATGTTGTTGTCTGTATACAAGACAATATCTTTGACAACTAAAATTAACTTTGTTGTTGTCTGTATACAAGACAATATCTTTGACAACTAAAATTAACTTTGTTGTTGTCTGTATACAAGACAATATCTCTGACAACTAAAATTAACCATATTGTTGTCTGTATACAAGACAATATCTCTGACAACTTAAATTAACTTTGTTGTTGTCTGTATACAAGACAATATCTTTGACAACTAAAATTAACTTTGTTGTTCTGTATACAAGACAATATCTTTGACAACTAAAATCAACTGTTGTTGTCTGTATACCAGACAATATTTTTGACAACTAAAATCAACTCTGTTGTTGTCTGTATACAAGACAATATTTTTGACAACTAAAATCAACTCTGTTGTTGTCTGTTTACAAGACAATATAGACAACCAAAATCAACAATGTTTTAGGGATTATATAAGAATCACCTACAGCTGCCCTTTTATATTAACATGTATCAAAAGAATCAACACTAAACTTCAGTTTTTTTTTTTTATTTTTATTAACTTTATATTTCTATACACTATTTACAAAAGTTTGCTTTTAGCAGAAAACAGGAAATTGTAGTAGAAAATGAAAAATAGTCTTATAAACTGCAAAAAAGATGTATTACCACTGAGTATATATTTTGTTTAAAACTGGTTTCAAGGAACGGCTTCTTTTCTTTCTTTAAGTATGTGGCACAGAAAACCGTGATATGATGTCAATGTTTTGACACCACCTTTGAAATATTTTTCTCTCAAAATTCACAGGACCATCCATCTCTATCCGGAATTCTAGATATCCCAACTTTTGACTTTCATTATTTTACTCTATCCATTAGAATCAGTACCAGCTGTTTAACTTTAAAATAACTGGAATTTCCACTTAGTTGATTTCAAAACAACTATATTCAACGGAAATAGCCGAATGATTTAAACAAAATGTTGTATCCGCTGTGTGGTTATTGTATGAATACATTATAACTCAGCGAATATAATTCAATTTATATATTAGAAACTGATCTAAAAGGTAAATAAACTGGAAAACTGTGTTCACAATTTTTAACTTTGAAAGGACAACGCAGATTATTTTGGAGTGTCTAAAACATTTTATACTATTATTTCATAAAATATTTTCAAATTTCTGTCATCAAAACATGACATAACTTCATCACACATTACAAGTCACACCGATCATTCACTTTATGATGGACAAATTCTATAGATATGCTGTATTCCTGCCTCCAGAGTAATTTGGATGATGTTTTAGGCAACTTAAAATTAAACCAACAAATTTCTTACATCTTTGTCCCACACAAAATGGTATCACAATTTTGATCATCGTAGACCATTATGCATTTGAATTACCAATGCTGGAAAACCAATCTGAGCACTGGAGCGTTTGAAATACAAAACCACACCCTCTTTGCCCCCTACCCTCTTCAATGTAGCAAATTAATAACTTTTACTGTCTATACATTTCCTTTACACTATGATGGCACTTGGCTAGCACCGATAGGGTTTGTCGTATTCAAAATTAGCTCGAAAACCAATTTCATGAAATTCTGGAGAAACGGTGTAAATTTCAAAAATGTGATTTTTCATTAGAAGACAATTTAGAAAAATGAATTTTAAACAAATAAATGTACAGATTACAAACATAAAAATAATTGCATATGATCATCAATTTATTGTATTGACTTTAAACAATAAGTTATTTAACCTTGTACAGTTACCTCCCTTAGCAATCACAATAAATCATTCTTCTACACAAAGTAACCTCAATAATTCAGTCGTTATATTCCACTCACTACGATCACTTCACGATACATGAATGCATAAACACTCAAAATGTGTTGAACCAGAAATTACTGTTGCATTGTTGGATTTGTGTACAGAATTACACCCGACAGGGAAAATAGGAGGGGCTCATAGTAAATGTTCTCCTTTTGAAAGAAAGAATTCAAGCCCTCGAAAGGAAGAGAGAATCAGAAACGGAGAGGGCTCGAATTATTCAAGCTACACAAAATGTTACAACAGACCATAAAAAAGTACAGTTGTCTCCCTTTGCTAGTAATACTGATGCAAAGTGCATTCTTTTGTCAATGCCATTCTTCTCAACTTAGATAAAAAATTATTTTCCATCTTCATTGACAAATAAGACTGAAACGAACAAAAATTGGGACAAAATTTACTACAACTGGAAAAACATGGTTACCTCATCAATCCCTGAAGTCACATTTGGACATGACAATTTCAAAGATTGGTTAAGTCCACTGTCCAAATTCAGGGGTGTATGATAATTCGGATCAAATTTTATAATAATTTTACATACAATTTGAACTTGTTCACCCCTGAAGTAAGACAGCAGAACCTACTATTTATTGATCTGGGTCAATCTAAATGAGACCGCAGGAGCTGATAAGTTAAAAGATATTTTAAAAAAAATATTTATACATGTATTTCAGGATTGGAAAAAAATATATATACATACTTTTTGTTTTACAAACGTGCCATGTTACTTTCAAAGTTCTGGCTTTACTGTTTCCACTGTGTCAAGTAGCGTCAAAAGATTTCTAACACATGCAGATTGCCAAATGACTTTCTCCCAAGTCTGATTACATACATTTCACGCCATAAAATTTCCGATGATTCACTCTTCCCGTGCTATAAATAAACTCTCATCAACCCCTGTGGTCACATTTAGACTCGCCCAGATTGGTAGATAGCACAGTCTAATACATTCATAATTCAGGAGGGAACAAGTTAATTTGCATGTGAAATTATAGTAGAAGTTTAGAGACAACATAATACACAGGTGAATTCTGATAATGGACTTAACCATTCTAATGGGTGAGTCCAAATGTGGGTGTAGGGGTTGACTTGTTTATAATGGAATTTTAATACAAATTACCCTCACAATGCTTTTTAATCTGGTAAACAACTTCATGAGCGTTTCGGATGGATCTTTCTCAAAAATGGCATAATGCAAATTATAAAAAACAACAGAGTTGTCAAACATATAACATTCAATTTCACAGGCATACGGTTATTCAGATTCATTCCATAATTTGGGTGTCTACACTTTTTTGTTCTGACAGTGGATCCGTCACATTTTGTTCTCGATTGGATTTCTTGAACGACTTCTGTAATACGTAGGCATCCGCTGGCTCGATTCTCTTGTAGTAGTTTTCTTTGACTTCTACGATCTCAAAACCAAACTTCTCGTAAAACTTTATTGCACCCTCATTGTTCACTTGCACATGCCTGGAAAATAAGACGAAGTGATGCACTGATAAAAAATTTGTCTCATTACTTCCTTAAAATTAACAAGGATTAAATATCATATATGATTCCTAAATACATAATTGATACAACACTGTAAAGACTTGTCAATTTCATGTTATTCCTTAAGCAGGGATTTTCCATTTTATCATACGGAGCAAAAATAAGGCCCCATTTCCAATGCAAAACCAATGCATTTTTTCACAATTTGCAGTGGAAATTTCCCAACTGATGTCAAATGACAATGAAGTTGAAAAGATTCTTGTATTTTCACATAGTTTTATTTCTAGATTTCCCCATTTCAATAAGATGTTGCTAAAATTCCCAAATCAAAAGGCCCAGGCCCCATTCCCAAAAGAGTGTAGAAAATCCCTATTAAGGTATGCCTTTATTCCATATAGTGATGAGGGTACAACATTTATTGACTCATTTTTATGATTCTAGAGTAAATATTCTAGTGTAAATTTGCACAATTTTTCAAATATGTTACAAATTTCCACCACAATATATGCCAACTTTGCATTTACAGTATCTGGCTTATTTACTATTTTTCTGGTAAACCATTTACCATTTACAATGAAAATCAAATAATTTCCAAACATAGAGTAGTCTAATAAAAAACATAGCTAACATTGAAGACAGGGTCATTTTTGCCAAAAATATAGGATGAATCAAGCACCTTAAAGCATAGCATGTGCTATGAACAAAATGAGTCAGTGCTTGAGCAGTAGAACAAGATAAACTTTGACCTCAACTTCAAATTAATATTTTGATTATCAGACAAACAATTCTATTCACTTTGTGAATTTGTGAATAAAACAAGCAACACAGCAGATATGTTTTATTTCACCAGTAATTACCAAAACTGCAAACTCACTCAGGACAAGAAAAGTCTTCTAAGAATCTACTCCTTGACCAGGTTATAGAGATTGACGATACAATATTGAAGCAATATGCATTCACATGTAGTAAGTAGTCTAAGGGAGATAACTCTGATAAAAAGAAAAGTGAGTAAGGCCAAACATAAAAATATGTTTGTTTGCTGTTCCCCGACCCAGGGGTCCAAGGGTTGGGTCGGTAGGTAGGAAAATTATTTTATTTTTTTTTTTCAAAATTTTTTTTTTTACTGCGAATCATTAAAAATTAAGTATAATACGAAAAAATGATGTAGTAGTGCTCATTACCTTGTTTACTAGCCATATTTCTTACTAAAATCATCAATCTATATGTATATAGCATTTAAAACAATTCTAACATACAGAGGGTCACCTTGCTGGCCTCGCCACCGGCCATTTTGTCAATATCGATTTGGCGCTTATAAAGCGCTACAAAAACCCGTTACTTTAAAGAGTTTAGGTGACCGTTTTTTTATAGTCAGCTGAGCGCTTGCTGCAAAGGTCTTTACGAATTAATTTCTAAGCGCCGCAATGACATTGACTTGTTGACAATATAAATAAAAAAAAAATATTTTGACGATCGTGGTAGAAAAAACTTTTCAGTCGGGCCATTAAAATCGGGTCGGTCGGGGAACGGCAAACAAAAAATATTTTAATTTAGGCCTAACATGTCTTCCACAAATAACCACCGCAAGGCTAATGTGTTATAGCAAAAACAGCTGACTCAAGATGATTCTGTGATGTTTTTGTGATCTGCCTACGGTAAGCATGCAAGTCTGTGTTGTACATATTAACATATTACTTACAGAAAAACGTTATCAAAGTTCCCATCATCTTCACATATCTTTAACACATGTTCCAACATCATGGTTCCTACAATAGAAAATATATATCAATTCACATTTGACATTTCACAGATGATATAAAATACCAGTAATGCACATAATAGCAAGGTTCCTACAACAACACATTCAAAACAAGCTTTGCTTGAGAAAACACAATGCCATCGAGAGATAATTAAGACATAAGAATACTGTAAAGTCCCATAACTCTAGCAAATACCTCCGAATGTTGACCATAATCGAATCAATCCTGGATGCCATGAATATAAAGCAACATACCAAATTTGGTTGAAATTTGAGGTAAGAAAATGAAATAAAAAAGCTGGAAACTGAAAAACAGTTAAACTTTCTAAAATTTGAATCTCCGGGACATAAGAATCTTGTCTTACCATTTCTCTGGTGATATAAAACAACAATAGGGCACAAAACATCAAGCTTATTGAGCAATGTTAACTCTCTAAGTATTATAAACAAACACTGAACACACAAAACATCAAGCTTATTGAGCAATGTTAACTCTCTAAGTATTATAAACAAACACTGAACATACAAAATCCAGAAGTACAGAATTCCTTTCATAAACCTTGGATAGGATCGAATCACTAAAGATGTTTCAAATGCAATCTGTGGGCCGACAAGTTCTTCCTAATCAAAATGAGTTACTTCCCTTCATGAAAATCTGCAAAAGAGCACCTTTTACGCAAATGTTTTGTTTGTTTAAATAGTTTTTTACACCACGGTTATCAATTTTTCAATTATATTGGTTTGCCAATTTTTAATGGTAGAAGAGAGTACCCGATTACAGTGTTCCCCGGAAGAGACCACCAACCTTTCGTCAAGTTCCAAAAGTAAAGTGTCAAACCTCGTCACATAATCAATTTATCGGTAGGTGTCATTGTGACTCAAGCCTGTGATGACTAGAGGAGACAGACTTCATTGTTTATGATTAGAGATGCTAGTGGCTTACTGGGAAAATTCCTGAAATTACTAACTGAGCCAATATGGGCCGGGGGTCTGGGGGCCACCTAGGCCCCCAGAAGCTGTGCAAGCAAAGATGCTCTGAGATTGATTCTGGGATACTTTCTGGTGTTTGACTACAATAAAGTACTTAGACAATAATAACTGTTTTGTGCTTCTTTCAATATAAATTTCATATTCATTTGAAGCAAGGTGAAAAGCAACCACTATATAATATGTATTGAAGGCTTGTTCTGCTTAGGTAAAAGGTGTACATATAAAATGATTTGATCATTGCACACAATACATAAACACTGCCCCTTTAAATCAAATTTACGGACATAATCTGACATGTCATGAAGATACCCATGCAGTGCCTTTCCCTCCAGCAACTTGTTCTTAATCCCTGGCCTTGGTCAATCATTTTTATATATAGCAGATTGATCTAAAACACTCATGTTAGATTTTCAAATTTCACTCTGACACCATGCATGCCATGTGCTTTAAAACTGTCAACCTCGCTTTAGCAATGAGTCAAAGCAACATCGATGCTGATTAGTCAATTCAGTTATGATCAACGAATGAATAAAACAGATAGCAAAAGTCGTCCGATGAACCGGAAATGTATCTCAGTGGTCTGCCTAATAACTGAAAAGAACCAGAGAAATTGGGTTATACTAAATAACGAAATAGTAATCAAACTCCGGAATTTGGTTATACTAAATAACGGAATAGTAATCAAATCCGGAATGTATGGGGATGGGAATTAAAAATCCGGAATTCCGAAAAAATCCGGAAAACTAGCATCTCTATATGATGCAACGTTCTAAACACTCTGCCATTGAGGCCCACCTAACATGTAACATCCCTTTAAATGTATGATTACTGAACATATACCTATTCCAAGTCTTCTGTAGGTTGCTAGGCAACCAAGTGTCATGATATATAATCGTCTCTGATTATCTGATGTGTCTACCCTGCAGCACACAGCTCCTACCACAATATCGTTGAAATATGCTGAAAAGAAGCAAAAAAGACAGAAATCAATCACAAGCTACACTGATTTACATAATGAGAGTATTAGTAAATTTTGAAGGGGTTTTCCAACCCATTTTTTTTAATTGGGTCCATTTTTCGACTTAACCTGTATGGTTAAAATTGAGCTACTGGCAAGGCACTTAAAATATTTCAGTTTTAAATGACTTCCTCACTCCTGGATGTGTGCATAGACATTCTCTATCTGTGGTGACCACAAAACAAGATGACTTCATGTCCACATCCTGTATATGAGCAAATTACTAGCTTAGTCACTAAGTCAGCTGAAAGAAACAGACGTGAAAAATAAATATCGAGCTAATAAATACATATAATATGTAGTACATGTAGTATACATTTCATGTAACGCTACAATTACAGGGGTTTTCAAAGAGACATTTTGGGTCTTGTTACAGAACCCCTTCAACAACATAAAAAATGAAATTTGGCAATATTTCCTGCAAATTCCCAGTTTTCGGTCCCTAAATTCCCAATTTAGTATACTCATGTTTTCTTTTTTGTCAGAGAAATATGAAAAGTATTGTGCAAAGCAAGCAATTTTTTTTACCATCCTAGCAGACATTTGATTCCAATTGTAGTCCCTCTTAAAACATTTGGATGATTGAGATGGGATTATTCTTCCGTGTTTCATTCAATGAATAAACAAAGTGATTAAAATCACCTCTGACACTGAAGAAAATGTAACTGAAATGAAGAGATGACTAGCCTCTATATTTCAAGCTAATCTGAATAGGTACAATGCAGTAGTGTTCTTCCAAAATTGAGGAAAACATCATTAATTTCTCATATTTCATCTGACCTCAATTTCAATCCCTAAAACATGTAAAATTAGCCTATCAGTAACCTCCTACCAGAGTTTTTGAAATCTGTCAGTCTTACTGGCAAAACCAGTAAATCTGACAAAAGTCCGGTGAAATTCATCAAATAATTAGTCCAAACGACCGGTCTGGATTTTGTTTTACTTCTGTGCGTGTGCGCGTTTTAAATTTTAGTTTCAGATCAGTAAAAGGCTTGAACTTACGTATTGTTCAATCTGTTAAAACACGGCAGTGAAAGTAAAAAAGCAGCTGGTAATGTCCGTACCTTCAAGCACAGGTGTTTGTATTTGGGCTGAAAATATATGCCAGTTGATTGACATGCATTCTAGATTGTGTTTATAGTGCAATAAACACAATCTAGAACGCATGTCAATTGACTGGCACATGTTGTCTGTCAGCCCAAATACGAGCCCCTGTGTTACAAGCCGACATGGCCGGAAGGGAGAATGTAGTTATCATATGATGATACGGTTGCGATGACATGTTTGGTGTGCAAAGAAACGTGAGCAGGGAACGAAAAAGAATAAATAAATGAACATATACAACAGTTTATTTGTCAATTGCTTTTTTTCAGTAATATGAATAAGGACCAGTAAAATTTTGCTATGACCAGTGAAATTTAGTTATTCACTGGTCAGGTTGACCAGTAAATTATTTTTCATTTCACAACCTCTGTCATACATGTAGAGAACTCGTCACCATATGTTTTCTCAAACCCATTTAATTAATGGCCAGAGATAACAGAAAATCAAAGTCAGAGGAAGATAAATTGGTAAATAGTAATGACAAAACCGGGGGTTAATAGACCCTTTTAGGGAAGGGTCATGTACCCTTTCAAATGGTAAATTTCCATCGCAATGGGCTAAATATTGGTAAAATAAAAAAAATAAATTATGGTCATTTACTTTATGTAAATAAAGATACAAAGCTGGTGATTCAGTTAACTTTTTTTTATTAAACTGACAACATGGATTTCATCTGAAGACATGGAGGTTTTAACTTAGAGGTACTTTTCAAATGTTGTTATTCATTCCTTTGTTTACAAAAAGTGAGTTATATGGTGAACACAATTGGAAAGTTTTGCTCAAAATTAGGGAAAATATTATAGCGGATTTCGTATTGGGAATGGGTATTTTTTATCATCTTTACCATGATATCATTCCCTGAAAACTGAAAATTTTCTGGAGCATTGTGTTCTAATTTATTTTTGTTGCTGTTGATCATTCAAATAGAAAGATTACTTACTAAATTTGGCTAATTCACCCACTTCCAAGACATCTTTGTAGAATTTATCATTGTAAGTGACAGGAAAGACAAGCTGATTTAATAATTTCAATTGTTTAATGTTGTGGGGAGTTATGTCCCCTAGTTCTCGGTTCCCTCTGAAAAGAGAAAAAAAAGGTAAAGAATGAATGAGTCAAACACCTATTATAGTAATTTATTCTGTAAAATGATACCAGTTTTAAGACAGGTTTTTTCCTGCCAATTTAGAGAAAATGCCATTGGTGGCTCAGTTGGGAATTTTAACGTGCATTTGTGTCAAACTGTGCAAAAATAGTTTGCACACGTAAATGTAAATGTAATGTCAACTCTTTTCTAAATACATTTTTTTTTCACTTTTCGAGAATAATAACCAAAAAGTCAAAACATGAAAAATCCACATAAAAGGGGAAATAACTCCCACAAGCACGGATCTGCCAATTTCGGCCCTGTTGTTTTTTGTTTTTGTAGATTTTTGCATGCAAAACATGTTTGCTTCTTTTACTTTCTCTCTATCGATTATACTTATACTGAGTCTCAGAATATTCTCAACTTAGCCTGCTCAGCCAATCAGATTCCAGGATTCGACAAAGTTGAGTACAATTTTAGACTTAAATAATTCTCAAGTACCCTAGATATCAAGTGAAGAATTCTGCACTTCAATGCCGATATCGTCAACTATCTACAAGTAAATAGATTTAGATCTATACAGTATACTATTGGTCAATACCAACGCAGTAACTAAATACAACTAGAGTTTACAGCACAAATACTTGAAATAGCAGATGGACCAGCACTTCAATTGTTCAATATTTCTTATCTCCAGACCGGTTCCATGGTGGGGGAAAACACAGAATTTTTAACAGTTGTTTTACATACAATTACATTAATAATACATATTCATGAATCTTATTTCAATTAGTGACATGTTTACTTCTGCTTTAAATAATTATTACTCAAGACACGCTGAAAAAATGTGTAGACATGTATGGCCGGTCGTGTATGACCTACTCATGTACTGCTTGCTATACAGACAGATCTATAAAACCACTGTTCATGTTCAACTTTTCACTCAGAAACCTGTCTCCATTCTATTTTTACATTTCAGAATTCTCAAAATATATGAATTATTTAGTTTGACCGATATTGGACATACGGTATACGTTTTTGCAAGAGTTTTATTCATGAAAAAGCACAAAATATTACGACATGAATGTCAACTAACCAGTAACCGCATCTGACGTCAGTGGCTCTTCCATGTCTATATTAAAATGAGGGACTTGCTCTCAAGTTCAACTCATCATGTAGTTTTCGCCTCAAATAGATATATGTTCCAGCCTCGATATTGATGTAAAAATTTGCACAAAGAAACTATACTCTCTAAATTAACAGAAAATCGTTGACAATTTACTAATTTTTAAAATTATCTCGTATTTCTAGATCGTCAAACTTTTCGTTTTGATATTTTACCTTGATCAAAGCAGAAATCAGAAGTTTGCCAACCAGTATGGGCAAAATCAAAATCTTAATTTTCACTGGATGGTAAAATTATCTTTGTATGACATCAAGAACACGCTCTTATTTAATTTTGGCTCAAAGATGAGCTATGATGGGATTTCCCGGTGCCGCGAAGCTGAAAAAAAATGTCAGGTTTTGACCGCGTTCGTATTAAAATTCCAGCGCTCTACAATGCGACCAAATCACTCGCAAATGCGATAATTTTTTAGATTTTGGCGAGTGTTTATCCTCATTCAGTAAACTCCAAAATCGCGACCAATTTTTTTCCCGAAATCGCGGAAATCAAAAGTTTGTCTGTTTTCACTGTGAAATTACGTTATCGAAATCATGGTCTTGTAATATGCAGAACTTTACAACAACCAATTGGGTTATTTAGTTTTAAGATAAACTAAGCATCTAACTCACTTGGATTACTGTATAGGGCAAACACGTAACCATTGCTCTCATGCCCTTAGGGACCTGAAAGGTTTCCTAACAGTCACACAATGACATTTTCTTTTCTCGGTCGTATTTTCAAACAGAAGCAAGAGGTTAGACACGGCGAGAAGTTTAAACTTGCGATATATAAGGCTAATAGTCCGACTTTATAACAAGCTCGCTGGTTTAAAACTCTTCTTGGTTAAAGGAATACTTGGAAAGTCGAGTTTACAGTGCCCTGTTCACTAGGCCGAACTTTCTGTCCCGAACTATGATTTCAAAAATTTCAACCGGCACATTTAAGTGGTAAAATCAGGGCAGAAAGTTCGGCCTAGTGTTCGAACGAGGAGGGCAGGCAGACCACAGCCCAATTCCTTAAATGGGGATTCTATAGTGGGGCAACACAATAAAACGGCCGTAGACAGAATCCCCAAAGGTATTAACCACAGAAAGAACTGGAAATACGCTTTTATCTGTAACTCAAAATTTCGAGAGATTCACGAGCACCGATTGTCGGACAAACGCCTATAAATTAAAGAACTTTTATAGGTGCAAAACATTGTCTGACGATCATGTCCACGGGTGTTGACTGTACATTTTAACTTACAGAACAATGACAAAATTTACAATTCTTGTGAGCATGCCTCTGTTTGGAAATTCTGTCGTGAAAGAGAACTAGCGCTAAAAATTTTAAAAACAAAGTTTAAGGTTGCCAAGTCAATATTAGAGTAACAAATTTGAAAAATATGAGGCATAATAAACACTCCTCGACTGATAAAAAAAAATTAAATAGATGCACAAAAGGTCAACACAATGCAGTTAATGTTAATCTTTGTTTTAAATGGATAGAAACAATAAAATGATTACATCAACTCGTAGAAAATTAAGTAATTTTATTTCATTTGTGTATTTTCATCCAGTGTATTTTTTTAAAGAACACAGGGTAGTTCTACAACAATACACATGTATATTATATATTGTCGTCTTTCACTTGATAAATGCCAAATGGCCGGAAATTTGAGTGTTTTCTGTATTTTTCCCGCATATATATCGATATATTGATATTGGCGAGTAAAAGTTTTCATAGCTACATAATGCTAGTAAAATTTCTGGTTCACTGGCCAAATGAAGAGTGAATTTTTTTAGTGTTGTAGAGCCCTGAATTCTGATATTTACTATGTAAATCAACAGATAAATGATCAGAAATAAAGAGAGTAATGTTTAATCAATGTATTTATCAAACTTAATTGAGTAAACTCCAAAATTACGATTGCAATATCATGAACAAAATCGGTCTCAACACACTATTCAATATGCGGATAATAACATGCCGTATGACAGCGTCAACTACTGGCCTCTCTAATGACAGCAGACGTTATTTAAAAGTGCAACGATATTCAGTCACTTCAATGGTAGTAATTTAAGTTCATTGGCTATATTTCATTATTTGGGCAATTCGGTGAACCATATTTTCAAACAAGCCCTTAGGGGCTAGATCAAACAGGTAACATCAATTCACATGTGAAACATCACACACCCCTGGTATACACCAACAATGTAAGAGGTTAAACACGGCAAGATACTTTTGACTTGTGCCATTAAGTTCGGCATTCATGTCCGACAGTAAAACAAGCTCTAATATGCGAGTGCTATCAAGCTTTTTATTTAGAAATGTCGCAACTTGAGTCAAGTCCAATAATTACAGTGCCCTCTTACGGTCACAGTCCTTTAGTGTGTACTATGAGCTTCAAAAAGTTTCAACCAGCATATCCAAAACGAGGCTCCAGCATACGCGTTCCTAGAAACATGGTTGCCGTAAATTTCTAATCTGATTGAACCATTGAATTATAAATTGCATCGGTTTGAGTACAAAACGGGGCTTTGGACGCAGCCCGATCCCGTAAAAGCCCTTGAAGATTAGAAACAGCCTAGATATGGTCAGCCTGATTTGTTATAGCTAGGGTTAGTAGCAGCCTAGATATAATATTGACGGCTTAAAACGAACCTATTGTTCCAATAAAACAACGTCAAATACGTCTTTAACCTATATGCACTTGGACAACAATTTGTAGTATGATTTTTAAGCGATCGTAGAAGCGAGCACTTTATGGAAAAATTAGAAAATGAGCTGTACATACATTGGATGCCAAAACACTCTGCAATCAATCTAAACCACGTGGTTTTCCTAAACCGATGCATTTAATGCTATATTACGATGTAACAATGACAAAGCTGCGTTCGCTTCAAGCAGTGCCTTAGTTCATATTATTATTGGAGTGTACGGTTTCCGTCTGATAGTGTGATAAAATTTTGAAAATAGAAATGTTTTTGTTATTTATTCCCGTCCAAAATTTAGTAAAAGCACCGTATGGATAGAATTTATCATATGAAAGATAAAACTTTAAACATTGATCCTCTGTAAAACTAATGGATGATGAATAAATAGATATATATTGTGAGATGTTGCAGTTGTCACATGTACCTAGTCATGTTGAATCGTTCTCCCCATTTTATGAAACAGGAAACGACATTAAAAGCATTGCGCATGTCTTTTGAAAACTCGTGCGTCAATCAAGTGTTTCTTGACCTAGTCTTGGGTTTCTTGACCAGATGTCCGATTTTATAGTGTAACAATAGGGTAGACTAATAACAATAAAGCTTATACCAGAAAAAATTTGAGTCTTGAGTCGGGATCTACGGCACGGAATCTATGCATTTGTCCCGCATAAATTTGTTTGTTTATAAAATATCGATTTATTTGATTGATTGGATTTTTTGATTTTTTTTCACAATATATAATGTTTTTAATTCTAAGTTTATCGATATTACAATGGTTGAAAACTTGTAGTAGATCTACAAACCAGAGACTGTATAGAATGCGTACATGGAAGTTTAGATATACACAATGATATTCAATAGATCTATTAACAATATTTAGGTAAAATATTATAGTAATGAAAATGATAAAATTATATAATAAAAAAAATAATAAAATAAATCCTAGGATCCGGAAACATCCATACAAAGGATAGGCCGAACTTTCTGTCCCGGTTTTAAGCGATTTTGTTTTACCCAAAAAATCGCTTAAAATCGGGGCAGAAAGTTCGGCCTATACAAAGGAATGACTGAGAGTTCTAGCCTATCGTAGTTATCTAATTTGATATCATAAAACGTATCTAAAACCACTAAAACTGATTTGAAATAGCATAAAAATACAATAAAATGGTCACTTGATTACTTTATAATGCATATCCTTTCTAAAACTAGTTTTCTGAGGATAGTATTCTTATCTGTGATCAAATTTAACACTACTAAAAGTTTACATTTTGAACTCACTAAATGCTGCCAATCAGATGAGGGCGTCCAGGGTATTTATGATGCTTAATATGTTATTTTTTAATGGTTTTTTTTGTTGTAAATTTTGTAATGGATGTATTCATGCACTGTGATAATTTATATAAAAGTATATTTCAACAATAACAAAACCGACGCAATTTGTAAGTGTCTCTAAAGTTTCCTTTCTCTTAAAAATATACTTGACAATGGTAGAATTACAAGGGTAAACTTTATTGTTTTGCGAACTAGCCAACACAACTTAGACAATTCTGACTCGGATTTTTGCTTCTCATCCGGAAAACAGGCAAAACATTCATGCCGTAGCTGGGATTCGAACCCCCGACCTATCGGTCTTGAGTTCTACCGCAAAGTTAAAAAAAAATCCATCCTTGTAAGGCAGATTTGTAACAGAAACGAACTATTGGAGATTTATTACAAATTGCGGTCGAGTTACTCTCAAATAAATAGTTACTCTATTTTTGAAAAATTATGCCCAATCGACGCAGTTTGTAATAAATTTTAAAACTCCCTTGTCTGATAACTTGAATATCATTTAATTAGGTCAGGATGTTTGTTAAAATATCTAGATCTAGTGATGGTAGGTGGTATTGACGATAAAATCGAAAGTTTGGAGATTTATTACAAATTGCGTCGGTTCTGTCTTGGAAAAAATGCACTTTGACGCAATTTGTAATAGCTTTTAAAAATCCATCGTAGTGTGTTCAAATTAATCTTTTTAATTAAATTGGACATATTGTGTCTTGACACAGACATCTCTAACGTTACCTTCTATATTTGTAATAAATCTCGGACTTCGAAATTTTATTACAAATTGCGTCGTTATTACAAATTGCGCGTTGACACGACATATTACAAAACGCCGTGTGTCCTTAATACAACAAATGAGAAATAAATCCTCGTCAGTCGCAATCAGTTTAGACGATTTTTAAATAACTAAAAGGAGAAAATAATGTTCTTGTTGCTTATTCCTGAAGATTATTTATCAGAGCATTGTATTAATAATTATTTATTCAATAAAAATTATCAGAACTTTATAACTTGGTTTTGATTTTGATTTGATTTTTTGTTTTACGCCATACTCAACGTGTCTTTCAGTCACCCCAAATGATGGCGTCCCAGTTATTTAGATTGCAATTCAAGGTGGAATGGAGAAACCCCGTTTACCCGGGTAAAGACCACCGACCTTCCGCAAGAAAACTAGAAAACTTATAACTTGGTAATTGTTGAGCAACTAAAAAAGAATAAAGAATAAAAGTTCAGAAGATATCAAACTTTGACATCTTGCATAATTATTTATAAACCTTTATAAGTTATTCCCCATTTTATTTTTTAAATCTTTACCCTTGTCCAAATAAAGGTAAACAACATGTTGCTTTTAAAAACTGAAGATCATCTACATGATCCTAACAATTATCGTTATGGCTGTCTCAGGCGTTTTTTGCATTTTCTTTTTTTTTCAAAAATGGACCAGTACTCAGTGATAGCACATTAGTGATGTCCAATTTTCAGTAGACTTACGATTCATACAAGTTTAATCAGAGACATACATAACACATTACCGGAGATATATAAATCTCTTCAAATATTTCAGCGCAACTCATTGTTTACATTTTGGAAATGAAAGCATACAATATATATGCTGCAACTGGAGATCTTACTGTTTTTTCGCATACTGATACTTCCCTTTGGAGGACATTAAATTTTATTAAATTCAATCATGATGGTGTTTGCACGTGTAGCGAAAACCTCAGAAGTAAAACGGAAAATAATTATAAATAGTTTTAGTTCAAACACAGTATATTTTTCATTTATAGTATGAAAAAACGATAAATTTGGCTCAACAATTTAGTTTGAATGAAACTAAATTTTGAACTTTGATCCTGACAACCAGCTGATGGTCTACACACATCTATAGTGAAAAGTAGAACTTGGGTAGGTCTCGTGTTTACTGGTGTACAAAGACGGTTTCACTGAAATTAATAAATATTTCATTCAATACTGAATAGGGAACTTTCGATTAACGTTATGATCCTGCATTTATTCGCGCCTTCTCGATATTGTTTCTCATATGTTCTTCCGGTTTCCATATTTACCTTCGCAACAATTAAAGTAAATGGAAATTTTTTACTTTTGGTGAAGAGAAAAATGTGCCGACAGATGACTAGTGAAATCGAACCCAGGACCTTCCGAACACTTGCAGGGCAGCTTTACCCATTTTGGCCCCATTTGCTCTATATTATCGAAACCGGAAATAACAAATTGAGGAACATTTTTCTATAATCACGCAACTGGCGATGGTAAAAGCAGGGTTATAACGGTAATCCGGGCTAACTCGAAAGTTCCCTATTGACAGGTGGAGGATACTCCCAAATAAATAGTTGCTCTACATTTATTATTTTAGTCATAGATTTATTCCACCTGGGCCCCTTGCCGTGATATCGTGGTAGAGAGGCCTAAAATGGTCACACTTGTTTAGGTTAGACTTTTGAAACAACTTTTGAAGTTAAATCATAAGACTTGAAACTAGAAGTGAAAGTTCAATAACGAGTACTTTCAGAGACTAAAAAACCATTTTTTATACATATTGTCGGTCACATCAGGCAACGTATAGCAATAAACTGACAACGATAGGGTCTTTATAAAACAGGTGTCAGCTAAAATCTAATTTATAAACATATGCATTCTATATCACATATATAACCTATTTGATTATAATTATAAGAAATATGATATAGACACATGTTTATACTACATTTTATTTTATTGACATAGTTTCGGCCTCCTGTGGGCCTACGCAAGTGTAAGATCCCTAACCAATCTGACCACCGTCCAAAATCGTGACGTCACACGAGAATACTCTATTGGTGTCTGTCCATAGCACAGGTAATATTTTTCGCACTTCACCTGTGAGTGACAATTTCTCAGTGACATTTAAAGCAAAAATGAAACAAATAAATTACGTCCGATTCATATTACCAAGTCATTTTAGACTTAACTGTTCTCCACACGAGATATACATAATTTCTGTGGGTAATCACGCATAACCGGAAGTGTACATCATCACATGATAGACTAAACCGTCCAAGATGGTAAGTGTTCGCAAAGGAAATATTTTCTGAATATGTGCATATTGCTTCAATATATTTTCATAAATGTTCGCATGAAGAAAGTGTGTACTGCTAAGACACTTCTACTTAAATTCCTTCATTATATCAAGAAAGCAATTCAAGGTCAAATGGTTCAATCAGCGAAAACATAAGACAGACACTCAAGCTTACATCCGTATTCGGGTTTATTGATTACTTGGCACCGGTAGAATGTTTTATTCGGCAACACACTTCAATGTTCAACTCATTATATAATTTAGATTTCATATTTTGTGAAAGCATTGAAATGGGGATTTGGTCATTAATTTACGCCACAATTAATGACATGACATCTTTGAGGGGAAAAAAATTTAATGAAAAACAGCCGATTTTCATTCCATTTTGTAATTTCCTTGTGACATGGTCACGAGACTCAAGAATGCAGATTAAACGATGTTTAGAAAGGTGACTTTAACATGTATGATAGTAATACACTGTCATGTTTCAATGCATAATTGTTTTTTTTTCTTCTGAAACTTGGACAGTACAAATTTTATTCTGAGATGTGAGGTAGGCAAACAATGTTTAAATGTCATTATATTGGTGACATCATAATTTATAAATTATATCTAATAATTAGGAAGAATAACTATATTTTAATGTGAGAAATATGCTGTTTAAGAGTTTTGCTATTAAATTTGTTCGATATTTATAACACTTTCCATTTTCACACTAGTAAACTGATACGGCTTAAAATATGAAAAAAAGCTAGATCATAAATACGAGATCTTCAGAAAAAATACTTTTAATTTAATGTAAAACTTATTATTAACTACCTAAATTATTCATTTGATCATGTTTGTGTGTGAGCTTGTGTGTGTGTGTGTGTGTGGGGTAACGGCGTCGTTTTCGCTCCTATGGACGTAAAAATTCGCGCTGAAAGACGTTTCGCTTCGATCATAAAATCACCTTTACGCGCTGCTTCACTTTCGCAGCCTATAAATATTTTAATTTATATATATTGAACGATGTCTTTCAGACAAATATATATATGATATTTATATATATATATATAATAAATATATATATATATATATAATAATGGCATTAATTATAATTCTGACAGGTTTACAAATGATCCATATCTTTAATGTGGTACATTTATACTGATAAATTTAAATAAAATGTAAAAAGACATTATCCACTGTTCAAATATGTATCAATTTAAATATGGATCACGTACCCAAAAAAGTTGTAATTTTATAATCGCGAAATCATTTGCGTCGTGGCGTAACTATCTACAGTACAGAAACGTCTTTAGGGGCGAACCGTCCCGCATTCTGTGTGTGTGTGTGTGTGTGTGTGTGTGTGTGTGTGTGTGTGATACCTACCAAATAATTATTTGTTTAACACGCTGTTGATGTTGAAAATCAAAACTTTTCACCAAAAGGTCTATAAAACCTAACATTTTTTTGTGACATGAAAAAATACTGATACTGTATTATAATATGAATAATAAAATGTATTTAAATAATCATATGTTAAATGTAGGCCTATATAGTAATACAGTCAAACTTGCATTAAAGGGCACCTGCCAATGAATGCCATTAAAACCAAAACTTTGTTAACTTTTTATACTGACTGTTAACCTCTTTACAAAGACCACCTGTCTAACATGACTACTTTTGTCTGTTACCTACACTAGAGTGACCTTAATGGATAATTTTGACTATAATCAATGTATAATAAAACATCAACAAATTTCTTCTGGTTTTCAAATAAATGTTCAGAACTTTTGGCTCTTGTCTATTGTTTTCATTGGGCAGATCTTTGGTCCAATTCCCAACAATGTAAAATAAATGTTATTTCCCAATATGGTGAAAAAAATCCTACTTTGGTGTACAAACCATGACTGTAGTGAAAACTGCTTATGAAAAGAGATTCCATAACATTTTGAATTACATACAGGTGTGCAAACCATTTTCCCCAATTGCCACTATTTCACATTAAAATTCCGAATTGTGTTGCCAATGACATTTTCCAAGAAATAGGCAGAAAAAGTCCTGATGGCCTGATGTTATAAGGTATCAAAACCTACAAGTACCACAACATACTGAAATATCATACCTACTAACCTAGATCTGTGTATTAATTTTAGTAGGTCAAATTATTTCCAGGTCAAACAGGGACTAAAATGCACATGCATATGTATGTTGAAATAATTTCTTTGCTTCCCATTTTTAAAATTCAGTACAAATAGCTTAAAATCAACTCTCCAAAATTAATTAAATCATATATAAACCTAACTTTGAAAGTTAAATCATTGAAGTAGTACAACTAAGATTAAACTATCTATATAACAACATGACCTATGGGACACAAGAAAACCAGTTTGTATAGGCCAGGGAGGTTGATTTGTACACAAATGGTACTGTTGGGGACAGATGGTCTTTATACATAGGTGGTCGCTAAAGCAGGTTTTACTATATATATAGCACTGCATTACATGTAATACAAAAAAAAAATAACCTAATTTCAACTTGTACATATTTCAATAGACTTAACTCATTCACCCCTAAAGACACATTTGGACTGGCCTAAATCATTGATTTACAGAAGAGTCTAATGTTTTTCAGGAGTGAATGACAGTTACCATTTTACCATTTACAAGCCTGCTTCAAATGGTGAATTAAACCGTGTAGCAGTACCTGCATGTTTTCTAAAAGAAAATTTGGAACTTACATGTACTGTTGTAAACAAAAATTCTTTATTTAAAAGAAACATATTTTTTAGTAATTTACAAACATTTAAATGCATGTATACATTTACATTAACAGAGGCTGCAAATTCTGATAAGTTCGAGGTCTGAGACCTACATATTTTACTTTCGGACTTTGTCATTTTCTAGCCATGTGAATCCAAGGACCTAATATCTCTGTATCAGTAGATGTCTGTTTTGTCATTTTTAACTTTCTAAACTTTCTCAGTTTCCTTCATAAAGTTCAATACTCTGTAATTTCTGCTATTCCTTTCACCCCTGTGTTTCTGAGTGGTATGCTCTTTCTATTGTTTAAAACCAGTCTGTTATGGTCTGTAGGGTTGAAAGGGCTATACGGTCCTTGTCAAAGGTAATCCCCAAAATCAGCTACATGTATATTATCAGTTTAGATATTGTGACTGGACCCAGATGTTAGAGGAACGGACCCAGGCAAAATTGAATGAAAAAGTCCTGGACCCAAACCGCTCAAAGAAAATTGTTAGCCCTGGCGTTAAACATGTGGAAATTTTTAGTCATTTGAAAACAGTATATATTAATTAGTTTGGCAAAATTATCAGTAAATTTTGACTTCCCTACACATAGGTAGCCTAAACTGATCAACCATGAAATACATACATGTATAAGACAAGTACATATCCTCCTGACATGGTGTTTGCCTTTAACCCATTCATCCCTAAAGACACATTTGGACTGGTCTAAGTCATTGGTTCACAGAAGAATCCATTGTTTTTCAGGGGTTGATGTGGTAAGTGGTATGTACATGTCTTTAACTCATCAACCCCAAAATCAAATTTAGACTCGCCCAATATCAATTAGTAGTACATGTATGGTCTATTGTCATAATACATGTATGTACAGTGAAACTTGTATATATTGAGCTCATTAGGGACACAAGAAAACCGGTCTTTATACGGAGTTGGTCTTTATATAGAGGTTGATTTGTACACAAATGGTATTAAAGGGGACAGCAAAAAAACAGTCTTTGTGACCAGGTGGTCTTTATACACAGGTGCCCCTTAAAGCAGGTTTTACTACATACATGTACATGTACATGTAACTGGGTATGCCATCAATGGGTTAGTCCAAATATGGTTTCGGGAGTTAATGAGGTAATTATCTTTTGTCTTTTAAAATTGTTAACGCATTTGACCCACAAGCAGAAGGTACCAAATTTTTTTTTTTTATAGTTGTATCAGCTGGTAATACATTTTTGTACATGTACATTGTACATTATATAAGACTTAAAGAAAAAAGTAGTGACCAGCAGACCACTGACCAGTCGATTGCCATCACCCAAACATTCTTTATTTAATTATTGTGAAACTGAGGCTGTTGGCTTACACATGTAGTTCAGCTGTGACTTCATGGAGCCAAAGATACAATTTACATGTACAAATGTTAATTGCTTCAGACAAGATACATTTTGTAGCTGTTGCTGATTTTGAACTCTCAACTCTCAACCCTACATCCTTGTGCCCACTCATGCACATTATGATCAGTTCAGTTCATGTTAGCGTTTTGCTATTTGTACATGTCAGTTCGGAAATGCACCAATTGTTCATCATAATTGCCTTTTGTTATAATTATAATTTGTAGTCAGGTGTCCTTAATGTACATATGTACCGTAGTTTATTTCTGAAATAATCAATAGCATTTACATAAAGTTTATAGATTTATGCTGGAATATTTCAGTACTTTGTATTAGTTTTTGAATATTTATGATGAGATACACGTACATTGTACATGTACATATGTCTATATATATTTGCACTATGAGCCACTAAGCATAGAGACAGACAGAATCGTTGTAAAATTATTGATAATATTCGCAAATTTTGATCCTTTAATTTCCGGCCATTGGTGAACTGAAATTTGTGTTTTTGAATTCCGGTGGATGGATACTCTGTATAATTTGGTTTCCTCGGGAATGAAAGTTTACGAGGATTGGAAAGAGGGTGACGAAGAGAACCCGGGTATACAGGCAATCTTGAAAGATTTTAAAAATAAGGAAGTATCCGACGTGTCAGATGTAGGCGATAGTGTAGACCCTGACGGTCTCGGTCCACAGGTGCTTGATATCAAAGGTAGCATTGCTCCCGTGTCAGCAAGTTTACGTCAGGTATATGTTTAACACACTATTACAAGGTCATCAAGGGAAGATCAAGTGCTAGGTCACATGATCATAACATCAGAGGATTCATTTACAGTTGTACCACATTCTGATTATCATTTTATGATTTAAGTGTCCTTTTTCAAATTCAGTGGAATAAGTAATTATACGTTTTTGTTATTGTGAGGTGTGGATTTAGGGTACAAGTATGTGTACCCTGTAGTGATAAAAAGGCAGTATATCTACAGTACAATATATATCAGTTATTATGTACATGTACAATGTATCAGGATGTGTACATTGTATGATATTGATACATGGTACAATGTTTTCAACTTTTTGTATGTATAGTACACAGATTGATCTTTTTTATAAAAAATGTATATGTATCATGTACATGACGTATTTATTATGATATTTGCATGAAATGTGATATTCTGTCTTTTCGTTAGTCAGAGTTATCTCACATGTCAGCAGGTATCGATTGTGACATCATATCTTTACGTGAGAATAAAACATCGTTTTCATACAAACAAATGACATCACAGTCGATACCTACTGACATGGGAGATAACTGTGACCAACAAAAATACCTAATACATGTATATACATGTACATGTTATGTATACATATACATTGTTTATGTATAAATTATATACATGTGTGAAATTCGAAATTCACCATCAGATGATGTTCTTTATGTCCCTGAGTATGTGTCCGTCCGTCTGTCCGACATTGTATTTAATTTGTAATACATGTATATAATAAGCCCTCTCAAGCCTACATTTCTCAATGAATTTTAATCGATGTTATATCATTCCACCTTTAAGTTAGTTTAGTATTATTTCTTAAGACTGAACTGCAATGGAACTGATCAGTCCAAAGCACAGATCAAAATTTGTTTATTGTTCCACTTCACCCAAAACTGGTGACAAAAATTCTCTGTATTTACATTGTAACTCATCAACGTTAACGACACATTTGGACTGATCTAAGTCATTGATTTACAGGGGAGTCCATTGTTTTTCAGGAACTTTTAAAGTGAAAAATTATTTTGTAGTATGTAAAACAACAATAAACCATACATACATTAATTTTGTACACTGACCACAAAATAACAGGAATCGTGGTAACCCATTAACAGGTTATGCTAAAAAGAATGACCATAACCTGCAGGTTATCATCATGATAGTAATAATGAAGACCTACAAATGAAAAGGAGGTTACATGATTTGTATTTCTCGCAACCTGCACATAACCTCAACGATCGCTCCCATGTTATTTTGTGGTCTGTGTACAGTGAAACCTGTCGTCAGAGACCATCCAATCAGCAACTGAAATGTGGTCTCTCAAGACAGGTGGTTCCTCAAAAGAGGTTTTAATTTAAAGGATTGTTTAACCAAGTGGTTTTGAAAATGTGGTTTTAAAAGACAGGTGGTTTTTCAGGAGAATGTTCTGTCAGGACAGGTTCTACTGTACATGTACATTTGTAAATGTACATGTACAGTAAAACCTGTATAATGGGGCCACCCAAGGGACCAGAGAATATTGACCTTTATGTGGAGGTGACCCTTATACACAGGTTTAATTTAGTTGAAGTATGTAGTCAAGGGACTTTTCAAAACTGGCCTTTATAGACAGGTGATCCTTATATAGAGGTGGCCGCTATAGCAGGTTTTACTGTACTTACTTTTAAAGTCATTCACACTCATCAGATATATTAAACATATATTTGTAATTAAAACACCTGTTGCCTTACTTAAAGGAGGGATGAAAAATTAAAGTTATTGTTATATAATGTATAGTTTGACCTTTGTCATACACATTTGTTTAATTTAATGTACATTGTATATATATATATATATATATATATATATATATATATATATATATATATATGTATATATATATATATATGTACAGACTACATGTAAATTTGCCAATAGAAATACATGTACATGTATATATTGATTCTGGCAAATATATTATACATATACATTGTATTTTTATTTTTCAAACATTGTATATATACATGTACAAACTAGCAGTTGAATATATGATTAGGATGACTTTCCCGTTAAATCATATGATACATGTGTCATGTAGCTTTTTACCTATCTATAGGTACAATATACATGGAGTAGAAATCTTTAACTTTTCATTCAGCATTTTTTCCCGGATTTATGTATTTTTACGTATTTTTATTTTTTATTATGGTAATTTTGTTGCACTTTAATTTCAAAAGCCTTTTAACTAGTAGTACATGTGTACATGTACCTGCCAATGAATGCGACTGACATTGAAATCATCTAGCGTTGAGCTTTGAAGGTCTTTTGCAGTGGGTGTGGCTGAAAAATTACATTTGTGATGCCCTATATAATCTTGATACTTCTAGGTCCTCTGTGTATACTTTAGTTCTGACTTGATCTACTAAGGAATGTACAATGTATACATAAATTGTGATGCAGGTACATTCATATTACTGACATACATGTATATCAAATACATTCAAGGACAATGTATTGGATATTTCTATGGTGTTTTTTTTTTTATGGTGTTTCATAGAGAAATACATTGTAGGTATTTATTACATTTGTTGTAATACATGTACAAGTATACATTACAGAGACAATATATGCCAAGTGTACATAAAAATTGCATCACATATATACATGTACATGTATTTGTACTGTTTGTTTTGTTCAAGTTCATATCTGAAAAACAATAAGTAGGTACATAACACGTATGACCTAGCCTTTCACTTCATAGGGATGTGCATTGTACATGTATGCACAAATTACTACACCTATAGCCCGATATCATTGGGATGCATGGTCAATGAATCTTAAGAGAGCATAATCCAGTAAGACTGAACAAGAAATTATTGTCAAGATTTTAGAATACTTGTAGAGATGCAGGTTCATATACACATGCAGATGATGTACCATTGATTGAGACTTTTTCTTAAAAAACAAAATCAATTTGCATATTATGCAACCGCTGCCCGGGCTAATGCTTACAAGTGGTGTTTTATCGTCTTTGTTACATATCCTAGTCATTTTTTACATGGAATCTCGACTAATTGTTGTCAGTCATCTGTGTATTGCTCCCATTCACAAATTGATCCTGTACATGTACCATGTATATGTGTGGGTGTATATATATATATATATATATATATATATATATATATATATATATATATATATATATATATATATATATATATATATATATATATATATATACATGTAAGCTTCTTGTAAAACGTAATGATGGTCATCAAAATTGCCTGTATTAAATCTACAGATCTTAGCATTGCTTTATAGATGAGCTGTCTTTACCTGATACATGTACATTGTGTATAAACATGGAGGATAGAAGTAATTTGTCTTAATTTTTTTTTTTTTTTTTTTTTTTTTTTTTTTTTTTGGAAAAGAGGTACAATGACACAACTGTTGTCAAATCATATTGTGAAGATAATGTACATGTTCAATGGATATACATTTGTATATGCTAATGGAGAAAACTTGCACTGTACATGTATTTAATAAAAGTTCAAAAGACTGGGCTAAAGGGATATTGACCTAGGAAAAGATGTTCTGTAAATAAATTGAGTGGCTTGAGTGGTTACGACATTTTTAGCACTCAAAATTTATTTCTAATTCTATATTTTGTAACTGTTATGCACGTTGACTTTGGCTTCAGCTAACACCCAGTTTTAAGATGAAATGTGTGTCAAGGTGTTTCAAAAGTTGGCATATGATAGATAAAACTTTAGTATCAGCTTAGCAACACAGCTATCTTGTCACAGATTTTAAATCTGGTGTGTTTGCTCATAAACCAGTTATCCATACACGTAAATACATATACATGTTTACAGATATGTAGAGGTCAAATCGAAAAAGGTCAATAACAGTAGTTCACCATTAGGTACTGAAAAGCCAGACATATTGACAATCTGCATACCTTTGCCTTTCTGCCTGGTGACCAGAGAATGAATACATGTATATAGAACATTAACATTGCTATATATGTACATGTGTCAGGGCTCTACAACACTAAAAAAATTCACTCTTCATTTGGCCAGTGAACCAGAAATTTTACTAGCCAGCCAGGAACTTTTACTCGCCAATATATATATATATATATATATGTTCATAAAAAATCCACTGGATGAAAATATAGAAATGAAATAAAATATTAATTTTCTAAGTTTATGTAATATTTTATTGTTTCAATCCATTTAAAACAAGGTTATTAACTGCATGTTGACCTTTTTGTATATTTTTTTATCAATCCAGGAGTGTTTATATGCCTATATTTTCATATTTGTTGCTCTAATATTGAGGCAACCTTAAACTTTGTTTTTAAAATTTTTAGCGCCAGTTTCTTTTCGACAGAATTTACAAAACAGAGACTGCCCACAAGAATTGTAAATTTTGTCTGTAAGTTAAAATCTAGAGTCCAACACCAGTGACCTGATCGTCAGACAAACATCTATACAGTTCTTTAATTTATAGGTGTTTGTCCGACAATCTGGTGTTTGACTCTCGATTTTAATTTACAGATAAAATTTCCAGTTCCGACTGTGGTTAATCCCTTTGGGGATTCTGTCGCGGGCCGTTTTTATTGGGTTGCCCCACGATAAATCGGCCACGATAGAATCCCCAAAGGAATTAGGCTGTGGTCTGCTTGTCCTCCTCGTCGAACACTAGGCCGAACCTTCTGCCCCGATATTTCCACTTCAAAATCGCTTAAATTAAAATCGAAATCGGGGCAGAAAGTTTCGGCCTAGTCGAACACTAGCCATAACTCTGTTCCAGTATTCCTTTAACCAAGATCGTTTAAACTTAGTAGTGTCTAATGATGCTTCTGTTGAAATCGACCGAGAAAAAAAAAATGTCATCGTGTGTGTTAGGAAAATTTCAAGTCGAAAACGTGAGAGCAATACAACGTGGTTTTATACAGTAATCCACGTGCGTTAGATGCTCTAGTCTCGAAACTGAATAACCAAATTGGTTGTTGTAAAGCGCATAACAGACCATGATTTCGATAATGTAATTTCACAGTGAAAACGGACAAACTTTTGATTTCCGGTTCGGGGAAAAAACTGGTCGCAATGTGGCGACTGAATGAGGATAAACACTCGCCAAAATCTAAAAAATGGTCGCATTTGCGAGTGATTTGGTCGCATTGTAGAGCGCTGTGTGTATATACCTATATATATATAGGATAAAGTACCATACATGTACATAAGAGTTCAAAATTTTCTGAGTACTATACAAAAAGCAGATGTACATGTATGTACATGCAGATTTATTTTACAGTAAAACCTGTCTTAAGAGACCACCACATTGGCCACCGACATGTGGTCTCTCAAGACAGGTGGTCCCTCAAATGAGTTTTTAATTAAAGGATTATTTAACCAAGTGGTTTTCAGAATGTGGCCACAAAAGACAGGTTTCACTGTACTACAATGTATTTAGTGTTTTGCTTTGCACAAAAAAGAAAAATAATAATAATTCATTTGGTGCATGTGATGGTCAGTTTTTAAAATTAGAGGGGAAGTCTGGTTATAATGTACCATTATCTAGCCTGAGCTAGGGAAGGATCCTTGATTTTGAATTTTGAATAGTGTTTTATGCCACACTCAACAATTTTCCAGTTATATGCATATGGTGGCAGCCAGTTTTTAATGGTGGACGAGAGAACCTGGTTACGATGTATCTGGGTAGAGACCACCGACCTTCCACAAGTAAACTGGCAAACTGTCTCACAAAAAATTAAGCTTAGGTTCCAGCAGGACAGGAATTGAGAAACTTCATGATTTAAAGCGTAATGCTCTGACTACCGTTACTCGGCCACAGAGGGCATTGGGAATGATCCTATGTGACTGTACATATACAGAACCTCACCTACATGTACTGGTATATAGCGAATAGTGTTTCCATATACAGTGAAACTTTGAAGAGTTTGAAGTTCAAGGGACCACATAGAAATATTTAAAACATTGGGATTTCGACTCCTGAATGGTAACCAAGAATCATAGTTTTAGTTTCAGAGGTTCTGTAAGATGTAGATGATTGCTTCGTAACCATAGGACATATACGGTCATATGATATTTGATAATGAGTGATAAAATTAGCATAATTTCCGTGAAGTTGAAACATTGAGTATTTATGAGAAGGAGAATAATTGTCATGGGGCACTTTCATTCACATGTAAATTTTGACTTTAATATTTGAATTATTTGTACAAATTTTCTATGTTTTTATATAAATAGGTGCAAAACTTTATTCGAAACACCGAGAAATTCCACTCATAAAAGTGAGAATTATAAACTGTTTATACAATGTAAGTAGTATTAAATAACAAAATTATTCAGGACTTTTTTCAGTAGTTCCAGACATCAAGAAATTTGACTCATTGAAGTTCAACTCAGCGTAGTTCTTTTGTACATGTATTGGACTGGTGAAAAAAAAATTGTGTCGGAGCGTAAAACAAAAACAAAAACCACAAATTATTGCATACGTTGTACACCTTTATTGATCACATGTATATGACAATTTAATTGCAGGCAGGTGGACTCGATAGAGCAAGAAGTCTTCCCAAAGTTCAAGATGCAGAAAAAGAATCTATGTTTGGTTATGTGTTCGCAGTATCAGGACCTGGTAAGTGTCGTCTGAATAGTTTATATATGTTTTTGTAGTGGGGGGGAATGTAGGCTACAGGTATTATGGTACGGTTCTGGCGCACCATATACAATGGAATCTCATTATCATGAAACTCATGGGACCACCCATATTACTTCGAGATATCCTGAATTCTAGATAACCAAAATTTTAATTGATATATTATTATATCTATAAAGGGACCAGACTTTCAACTTTGACCTATCTGGGATTTCGACTAAACCGATTTCGACATAACGAGATTCCACTGTATTAGGCAGATAAGTTAAAGGGGCACAAGCTATGTTTTTTTATCTTTAAAATTTGTTTTTCCTTTTTACTTCTTAGACTGATATAAAATAGGAAAAAAGAAATGTAAACAGACATAAAAATTCTTAAATTCCTATATATTTTGTGATACATGTAATTGCTTGAGAAACCCAGGTTTGGCACTTCTTCACTTGTAATTATTGATTTACTCAATCTTACTACATGTATTTGTATATGAATATAATACAGGACCTGACATTATTTTCACAAAATATATATAGGAATTAAATATTTTTTATGCCTGTGTTTAGCTCTTGGTAAGCAAGCAAGTCAAGTTTAAGTAAAAAAAAAAAAAAATTTTTTTTTTTTTGGTAAACATATAGCTAATGCCTCTTTAACTCATCAAACCCTGAAAAATAATGGACTCTTCTGTACATGCAAATCAATGCCTAAGATCTAGACCAGTCCAGATGTGTCTTTAGGGAGTGAATGAGTTTATTAAAAAAAAACCAACACATTCTCTGCCTGTCTAACTGGGCAAGTGGAAAGTTGAAATGATTAACTGTTAGAGAGCCAGCCTGGCTCAGTCAGTAGCGCGCTCGACTCTGGATCGTGAGGTCGTGAGTTTGAGTTCCACCGGCGACAGGTTGGTTTCCTGTCTTTCAGATGAGACAGTCAAAACTGGAGGTCCCATGTCACAGTAGGTGTCGGCATGTTAAAGAACCCTCACTGCTCAATGGCCATAAGTGCCGAGCATAGGTCAAAATTTGAAGCCCTTCACCGGCATTTGGTGACATCTCCATATGAGTAAAATATTCTTGAGTGGGACGTTAAACAACAATAAACAAACAATTAACTGATAGATAGTGAAATAGATTAAACTCAGTGCTATAAAGGTTTTACAATCTGAGGTTACTGGAGTTCATACATGTACAAATGTGTACATATTATTGGATGTCGATTTCCTGCTTTCAGTTCATCACATACACATGTTCTCTGAGCGTGTATCAATAAAAATGATATAATACACAAAATAGTACATGTATAATAGCATGATGCATTGTTCATCTGTGTTGCCATGGTGCTATATGAAATTCCTGGGGAGAATGCTGATTTTGTTGCATGACTGGATGTCAATTTCACATCATATAGACTTTTAAAAATGAACACGGTCATCTATTTCATTCTGTAAATGCCTCATTATCTATTTTTTTCTTGTTTTTCAGTGGTCACTGCCCAACAAATGGCAGGAGCTGCTATGTACGAATTGGTGCGTGTGGGTCACTCAGAACTGGTAGGAGAGATCATTCGTCTGGAAGGTGACATGGCTACAATCCAGGTCTACGAAGAAACCTGTATCCTTTTACCAAAACAGATTATGCAATACATATATACAGCCACACTGCAAAGATAAAGAAACTCTGACTAAATTTAAACCACAGACATATATACAGTAAAACCTTTGTATTTAGACAATCTCACTGATAGGTTTTGTGCATATTACCTACAGTAATTTTGTTACATATACAATTTGTGTATGTGACCTAGAGTCAATTGAATAGATATACAATATGTATGTGTGACATATAGTAAATTGTATGCATATACAATATGTGTATGTAATATGATCTAGAGTACAGTAAATTACATACATATACAGTACGTGTATGTGATCTACTGTAAATTGTATACATATACAGTAGGTGTATGTGACCTACTGTAAATTACATACATATACAGTACGTGTATGGGACCTACAGTAAATTACATACATACACAGTACTTGTATGTGACCTACTGTAAATTGTATACATATACAGTACGTGTATGGGACCTACAGTAAATTACATACATATACAGTACGTGTATGTGACCTACTGTAAATTACATACATACACAGTACGTGTATGTGACCTACTGTAAATTGTATACATATACAGTACGTGTATGTGACCTACAGTAAATTACATACATATACAGTACGTGTATGGAACCTACAGTAAATTACATACATATACAGTACGTGTATGGAACCTACAGTAAATTACATACATACACAGTACGTGTATGGAACCTACTGTAAATTACATACATACACAGTACGTGTATGTGACCTACAGTAAATTACATACATATACAGTACGTGTATGTGACCTACAGTAAATTACATACATATACAGTACGTGTATGTGACCTACTGTAAATTACATACATATACAGTACGTGTATGTGACCTACAGTAAATTACATACATACACAGTACGTGTATGTGACCTACAGTAAATTGTATACATATACAGTACGTGTATGTGACCTACAGTAAATTACATACATATACAGTACGTGTATGTGACCTACAGTAAATTACATACATATACAGTACGTGTATGGGACCTACAGTAAATTACATACATATACAGTACTTGTATGGGACCTACAGTAAATTACATACATATACAGTACTTGTATGGGACCTACAGTAAATTACATACATATACAGTACGTGTATGGGACCTACAGTAAATTACATACATATACAGTACGTGTATGGGACCTACAGTAAATTACATACATATACAGTACGTGTATGGGACCTACAGTAAATTACATACATATACAGTACGTGTATGGGACCTACAGTAAATTACATACATATACAGTACGTGTATAAGACCTACAGTAAATTACATACATATACAGTACGTGTATAAGACCTACAGTAAATTACATACATATACAGTACGTGTATGGGACCTACAGTAAATTACATACATATACAGTACGTGTATGTGACCTACACCTAACTGAAATATGGCTTACAGTAAATTGCATGTACATATATGATACATGTAATGATGTCTGTTACCTACATCTATAGCAAATTAGATGCATATAGAATACACATTGTATATTTGATAAAAAAAAAAATTATCATTAATAATTAAAAAATCTGTACTGAAATTATTTCCCTTGTTGCTGAAATATATTGTTTATCGATTATCTTTATTAAATTCCTGAACTGGTTTTAGCTGGTGTAACTGTCGGTGATCCTGTACTTCGTACAGGCAATCCATTATCTGTAGAGTTAGGACCTGGCATTATGGGAGGTATTTTTGATGGTAAGTGAAAATAATCTGTATTTGTTCACTTTAAGTAAAAATATTATATGTAGACCAGGCCACAAATAAAAGAAATCATCGTTCCTCATTTACAGGTTAAAAATGAAATTCATCAAGAACAAAAAAGAGGTTACGTGATTTGTATTTGTCGTAACCTCCACGTAACCTGAATGATCGCTCCTGTGTTGCACAACCAGACTGAAGTTTGAAACCAAGTCTCCCACAATCTGTGGGTTCTCTACCAACTGAGCTACATGTACCTGATCTGACATACTCAGTCCCTGTTACAACTGTTTAAATGCATATGTATTAGTGATATTGACAACATTTAAGGTAGAGTGACATATCTTATATAGTAGAGAATAAGTGGGAAAGGTTGCTAGTTTTCTTGCGGAAGGTCGGTGGTCTTTACCCGGGTAACCGGGGTTTCTCCTCCACCAATGAAAACTGGACGCCATCATATGACTGAAAAATTGTTGAGTATGGCGTAAAACAAAAAATCAAATCAAAATTATATAGTAGAGCTGTATCCTTGTACCTGTTACTGCATAATACTAATAGCATAGCCTGATTTGTCTCCACATTGACTTAGAGAAAGGCTCGGTAATTCTTTAAAGGCTTACAGAATTCTTTAGGTACTCGATTAGTTCTTTTATTGAAAACTAGATACTTCATACCTGAAAGTTGTTGTACAAAGTTAACAGGAAAGCATTATATTATAAATGTTTACGCCAAAATGTTTTTGTTAATTTATTGTTTAATATTCCGCTACAAATTTTTTTACTTATATGGAGAATGGAGATGTCACAAGTTTATGTGCCATGAATATTTACCTTTGCCATGGACTGATGCCATTGTGACATGACACTTGTTAAGACTTATCATAATAAACCATAACTATCAATTCTCTTTCCATATGCTTGGAAAAGGCACAGTCACTTTCATAATTTCGGACTTATGAACAACCTGGTACTTTGAATGAACTGGGAAACTTCTGTTTGCAAGTTGAAGGCATTTCCTTTAGACCACTGCAAGCAGTCTATACTAAAATGAATAGAACATCTTCATTTTCCATGAAATCTACATTTTTCAGGTATCCAGCGTCCATTGGAAGATATTAGTAATTTAACAGAAAGTATCTACATTCCTAAGGGTGTCAATACTCCAGCCTTAGACAGACAGAAGAAGTGGGAATTTGAATGCTCTGGAGGAATTAAGGTAAATAATTAAGTGACTCAGAATGGGCCTGTAACTTATAACTGGAAATTTGGTACATTTCAGAAAATTTACTTGATAAATTATTTATACCCATTTACAAGGGAAGTGCCATGTTATCACAATTACTGTTTAATATAATATTCCATGTCATGATAATGTATCACGGTATAATTTTCAAACACAGGTATTTTTCTATTTTAAACTTAAAAACCAAAATCCAATGTAGAATGAATTTGTATACAGTTAAACATCTGTTGCTTCAGGAACAGGACAAACAGAAAATATTCAGATGGTACCAGATTCACACTGGTGAAACAAGTTGCCATTTTAACGTCTAGAAACACGGAAATATGTTAACATGTAGAAATAAAGGTTGAAACACTGGTGAATCAAGTTGCCATTTTAACATCTAGAAACATGGGAATATGTAAACCTGTGGAAATAAAGGTTGAAACACTGGTGAATCAAATTGCCATTTTAACATCTAGAAACATGGGAATATGTTAACGTGTAGAAATAAAGATTGAAACACTGGTGAATCAATTTGCCATTTTAACATCTAGAAACACGGGAACATGTTAACGTGTGGAAATAAAGATTGAAACACTGGTGAATCAATTTGCCATTGTAACGTCTAGAAACACCAGAATATGTTAACATGTAGAAATAGTGATTGAAACATTTTGCTGAATCAATATGCTCTGTTAACACGTGGAAAAGCATAAAGGCTTTTACGATATATGCTAGTATAGAGAAAATAGTTTTCTTTGATACAAATTTGTTATAAAGAAACAATATTTCTGTAATTCTTGTCAGCAAATAGGGAAACATTTACATATAAACGTATTAAAAATATACCCTGCTTTGTATTTAAGGTTGGAAGCCACATAACAGGAGGCGATGTTTATGGAGTCGTTTATGAAAATATCCTGGTCAAACACAAGATTATGTTACCGCCAGATGCAAGAGGAACAGTAACATGGATAGCAGATCCTGGAGATTATGATGTCAATGTAAGTTTCAGTAAAATGTAAAGGTATTCCTTGTCTCCCTTTAAATATCGGATCACATGTTATGGTCTAGCGGTCAAATGTTAAATCACTCGTTATGGTCTAGCGGTCAAGTGTTAAACTTGTAAGCGGAAGATCCCCAGTTCAGTTTCAGGTACTGGGTCATACACAAGACTTCTAAAAAGGTAGTGGTTGTTTTTTCGACAGGCACTTGGCACATGAAGAGAAAAGGTCTTTTTCATGAAACTTAACACCAAGGTTCTGTGTCACGTCAGGCATGAGACATAAAAACCCTCTTTACATTGGTGTCAGTCCATAGTAGAGGGCCAATTTTCTTTAAATGTGATATAAAACTTGTCAAGTGTTAAGACTAAAATTAAACGTTAATTTCACGGTCCCTTGGTCAGAAGTTTTGTAGATTTTACTGGAATCATTAGTGAAGTCCATTCAGCCTCTTGTAATTAGTTTTACATTGAAAATTGATCATTCACCCTACTCTAAAAAAACAAAACTTCATTCCATGAAGTTAAACTTTTCATTAAAAAAATTAATTATCTCCCCTAATCTTTGATAATGTAGAATAAGAATGTCTGTTCATCTAACTAAAGGAAAATGGCATCAACAGTTTTATGTAAAATGTTTTGTTTGATTCAGTATAAGATGTGTTTCTGCCACACTTAACAATTGTTCTGTTGTAAAATGTGGAAAATCTTTATCAGTTATGGAGAAAATCAAGTGGTCATCTTCTCCCACATAACCAGTTTGTGGTCCAGTGGGGGTCAGCTCAATGCTGATTAGAGAATTGCATTCATATAAAACAAGATGATTTACCATTGAGGTCTCTTGCATGTGAAATGAACATACTTGGGGAAATTGACATTTCACTTTGCATTACAGCTGTCAGATGTTTTGTGCATCAGTTGCAGGGTTACAGATTGTAAAGTAATCACTCTTGTTCTTTCAGGATGTTGTTTTGGAAACCGAGTTTGATGGCGAAAAATCAAAGTACACCATGTTACAAGTTTGGCCTGTCCGTCAGTTAAGACCAGTGACAGAGAAGTTAGCCGGAAATCACCCACTGTTAACTGGACAGAGAGTATTGGATGCACTTTTCCCGTGAGTGTAACTGTTATGATGAAATATACATATACATGTATTTCTGTTCCTGTTTTCTTTGGATATTACTTGTATATATACATAATGTGTGTAGAGTATGAATAACAAAAGATGCATATACTTGTTTATAAATCTCCCCAGTAGATAAGTCACACTCAAAATTTACCATCATTTTTTAAATTTAGAACACATGAACATAGACCCTATCCATGTTTTAGAAGGAAAAATAAATTCTCTATGATACTTAAGTGCTGAACATGCATTAGCTGATAACATACTTATCACAAATTCTGATATTGATCAAAGGAGAAAGAAAATCAGTTCCATTGAGTCACTGACTTTGGACACAAATGAAAATTCATATATATATATATACATTCATTCAAATGAGGTTTCATGGGAAAATTGAGTTGTGTAGGAATAATATCCATAAAAAGAAAATATGAAAATCACACCCAAAATGACACATGATAAATAATTTTATTTAACTCACAAAATAATTTTGATAGTTTAACTTATCTTGTATGAAGTAAAAGTTTGTCCAGTGATCAATATTTTCTTTAAGGAAATTTCCTACACAATCAAAAATATACAGTGAAACTGGTATATAAAACCCCCTGTTAGGGACACAACAAAACCGGTCTTTATAGGGAGGTGGTCTTTATATAGAGGTTGATTTGTACACAAATGGTACTGTTGGGGACAGCAAAACACAGTCTTTATGGCCAGGTGCTCGCTAAAGCAGGTTTTACTGTATTTTAATTTTACCTGGTTTTCTTGTAGAATCACTTTTAACAATACATCCTTGATCTTGTAGATGTGTACAAGGCGGTACAACAGCCATTCCTGGAGCTTTCGGATGTGGTAAAACTGTGATTTCTCAGTCTCTGTCCAAGTACTCCAACAGTGATGTTATTATCTATGTAGGATGTGGAGAAAGAGGAAATGAAATGTCGGAAGTATTGAGAGATTTCCCAGAGGTAAGCGTTGCTCGGATATCTTTGTAAACAAAAAGTTAAATTATATTGACCACCACAAATGCCCTACAATTCATAATTCTTTACCTCTAGTTGATGACTTCTTTATATGTAAATGAAAAAATTCTGAATCAAACAACGATAAAGCAAAACAAAACGAAAATTGCATAAAACCAACGGATCATAAACTGAATAATCAGACCACAAAGTTTATAATCAGACCACAAAATAACGCGGGAGTGATCATTCAGGTTACGTGGAGGTTACAACAAATATAAATCACGTAACCTCCTTTTCGTTTTCAATTAATTTCATTTTAAAGTCTTCATTATTCCTATCGTAACCTGCATGGTAATTCCTTTTAGCGTAACCTATAAACGGGTTACGTCTATTTCTGTAATTTTGTGGCCTGATAATAGTAATGAATCTTGATTACAAATAGATAAGTTACACAGTCATCTAACAAAGTGATCATATTGTTATATTGATAATTGTAAGAATATTTGAATCTCATTATCTCAAAATTTCACGGAACAGTCCCTCTTACGGAGGTTTATCTGGAATTCAAGGTAACGAAAATTCTAATGAATCATTTTTTCTAGTAATATAAATCGACATCGGCTGTTCGACTTTGACATAACCAGAATTTGGACTCATAAGATTTCACTGTATTTGTGTAAGGACAAATAAGGCATCTAAGCATGTATATGTTTTAAGGGGGTCCATGTGACCGAGTTGTAAGAGTTTTATCCTTTAAATCATGGAGTCTTTCACTCCTAGACAGTACCAGTTCGAGCCCCACTGGAACTTAAACATATTTATTATGTGGGGAAGTTTGCCACTTTCTGGAGAATCGCTGGTCTTTTTGGGGTACATTGTAACCAGGTCTTATCCTCCACAATGAAAAAATATATAAACAATTATTAGAATGTGGCATGAAATGCCATTAAATATGGAAATTTTGTTACTTTTCTGCTTATAATGGTTGTATTCTTATTTATTTTATATGTAATAGCTTACAATGGAAGTTGAAGGAAAACCAGAAAGTATTATGAAGAGAACAGCACTAGTAGCCAACACATCTAACATGCCTGTAGCTGCCAGAGAAGCCTCTATCTACACAGGTAAGTCATGTTAACAAACATTATCTGGCTCTCAGATAACTGATTATGAAAATGTAGCATGATAAGTAGGCTTTTTTATTTCATTTATTTCCAGTACCATATTGGTAGAGTTTTCATGTTTTCCCTTTATGGATAACTGTCCTTAATATATGAAATTTCCTTTGAATGAAAGCATACATCATTTCAGAAAACAAGGGACTGTCTGAGAATCAGAATTACTATAAACGTTGATATCTTTGTGTGTTATTAATTACCTGATTTACTCGTGCAGACCATACACGTGGGTTTTTGTTTTTACACAGTGTCACAACAGAGAGCAATCCTGTAGGAAACGGAATTCTTAACACAACTATAAGATTGGTATGGGTAGGGGAGGGGGGTAACGAAACTCTCTTCATGGAGTATTTAGTGTAAATTATCCGCATTTACAGTATGAAAGAGAAACTTGTATATTAAGACCCTCTTACGGACACAACAAAACCATTCTTTATAGGGAATATGGTCTTTATATAGAGGTTGATTTGCACACAAATGGTACTACATGTATTGGGGACAGCAAAAAATAGTTTTTGTGACCAGGTGGTCTTTACACACAGGTGGTCGCTAAAGCAGGTTTTATAGACATTATTTTGGTATTCACGGAATGACTTTGGTTTTGTAGGTATCACATTATCAGAGTACTTCAGAGACATGGGTTACAACGTATCCATGATGGCTGATTCCACATCTCGATGGGCCGAAGCTTTGAGAGAAATTTCAGGTCGTCTGGCTGAAATGCCTGCTGACTCTGGTTACCCTGCTTATCTCGGAGCTCGTCTGGCTTCGTTTTATGAACGTGCTGGTCGTGTCAAATGTATAGGAAATCCTCAGAGAGAAGGAAGTGTCAGTATTGTAGGAGCGTAAGTATTTGATTGTTGCACACACTAGACATCTCTCCCTTCCTCACAGGGACGATTGGCAAGGCTTTAAGTAGTCGCACCACTCCACTCATTATACCTAGTTCATCTGATTTGGTTTATTACATATTGATGTTAGAACTCTCATTATAGGTGTTGCCTCTAATATCTCTTGCATATATGTCCTATGAAGACTGTAAGTGATGCAGTATTCCGCATGCAAAATGTATATATAGTAAAAACCAATTACAGAACTTTGCGGGGCAGAGTAACCTTTTAATTATCATGCCCTTGATTCTACTTACTTTTCAGTACAGATGCGAATGATTACACTTGACAGTGTAATCTTAATGTACTTATGTTACATTACCTAAAATTTAAACTCACCCAGGTCCAGAAAGGGTTCATGAGACTCCACCCCTGAGGTTGTATGATTTTACTATATCTCTCAGGGGTTCAGAATTCTTTTTTAGATACTCAAGTCAGGGACTTGGAGAGTAAATTTCTGGCAAGTCCAATTAAGAAATTTCAAAGTCTGTGCTGAATTTTGTTAACAAGTGATACAATAAGATTAAATGAATGCAGACGCATGTCCTTTGGACTTCGAGTATTTCTAAGTGCCAAGTCCAAACCTGAATTAACCAAGTCCCAGACTTGGGGAATTTTGAATCCCTGTCTCTGTAGAGATTAGAATTATTCTAAAATTATACTTATATGATAAGAATTTAATAATTATATAATTACAGTGTATCGCCACCTGGTGGTGATTTCTCAGATCCTGTAACCTCCGCCACATTAGGTATTGTACAAGTGTTCTGGGGTTTGGAAAAGAAGCTGGCTCAAAGAAAACATTTCCCAGCCATTAATTGGCTCATCTCCTACAGCAAGTACATGAGGGCATTAGAAGAGTTTTACGACAAAAACTTCCAAGATTTTACTCCATTAAGAACAAAGGTAAAATACTTGATGTTGTTTTGTATAGTTTAGATCTTTGTTGATTTTCAGATGAATAAATTTTCCAGAAACACTTTTATTGGTGATTCTACAGGAATATTATTCAATAACTTAAGTTTTTACAATAAAACACTGTACCTGTACTTATTTTAGCGGTATTCTAATATTAGTGCCTTTCGCGCTCAAGTCATTGCACTAATACAAGTGCAATGCTAAAAATTCTCCATCCTGTCATGCTGCACACATGAAAAAACTGATAAAAATTAATAGCCAGAATTCAGGATTGTGCTAATAAGTCTACAACTCCTCAGAATGCTTGAATATGAGTGTGCTTATTAAAATACGCATACAGTAAACATTGTGCATAATGGATATTTTATAACATAACAGAAAGTTATTAGTTTGGATAAGAAAAAAGAAATATGTTATGAAATCATTTATATCATTTTTATTCTTGTTCTCTTCCCAGGTGCATTGTAATTGGGTCCTCTTCTTCACCATAAAGACCTAACTGCCACCATATGGCTCAAAAAATTGTTGAATGTATTTCAAACATTAAATTCGCAATTTTGATTTTCAATTGTATTTACACTTTTTACAGTGCAAGGAAATTCTTCAGGAAGAAGAAGATCTATCTGAAATTGTACAGCTGGTCGGTAAGGTAGGTCAATATATGTTTACAATTTTTTTATCTTTAAATACTTGTCAGTCCTTTTCAACTTTTGAGCTCACCATGTCTGAAGAGCCAAGTGAATATTGTGTATGTTTATTTGTTTGCAGCATTTTGGTTTCAATCAAATAACTTTATTTCATTTCATAAAACTTTAAAAAAAAAAATTGTACGAAGAATTGTAACAATGATGTCTTTGGTGAGTGTGATTCTGACCAATATTTAGCAGTATTTTTCTCAGTCATGGAACTTTGAACTCTTAAAAAATTGCTTACTTCTTATGGCATTTCACAAACACATTTTGTTTTAAAAATGATTCTTCACTGATGTTACTTATAAATTTAGTTGTTGTATTTCATTTATATGTTCTGAAAGTACATATCAGAATTGTTTGGTTATTCTCAAATTTGAAGTCTCAAAAAAAAAATCGAAAAATCAAAACTTTCCTATTTTAGGGTTCCTTAGCAGAGTCCGACAAAATCACACTGGAAGTAGCAAAATTGATCAAAGACGACTTTTTACAACAAAATGGATACACACCTTATGATAGGTAAGTTGATCGTAACTTATCTGAATACAATGTATTACATAATAAGTTTCCGTTTTTTTTCTTTTTTTCAGTTCCAAGTCGGTGAAAATTATCAGATTCTAATTTTAAAAATGTATCGCTGTAACTATAATTTTTAATCAGTAAATGGTATAAAATATCAGTTTCCCAAGTTCTCTCAAGATTCTCAATACATTGCGGAAGGCCCAATGTCTCTTCCCGGGTATATTTTAATCGAGTTCTCTCCTCCACCTTTACAAACTGGCTGCCACCATACAAGTAAACAATTTTTGTGTGTGGCGTTAAACATGTAAAACAGTACCCAAAAATTCAAATTGTTGAAAACTGCTCAAAAAATGATAATGTGTAAATGAATTTTGAATGTTTCCGCAGGTTCTGCCCATTCTACAAAACTGTTGGGATGTTGAGAAACATCATTTCATTCTATGATATGGCCAGACACGCAGTTGAGAGCACAGCACAGAGTGAAAATAAAATCACATGGGGGATCATTCGTGACCAGATGAATGACATTATATACAAACTAAGCAGTATGAAATTTAAGGTAGGTTTTAAGATTAAAAAATATATATATATTTTTCTCAGATGGTAGGTTTCATTTATTGCTTTGCAGACCTATGACATTTTTGATACAGCTACTAATTTTCTTTTTACATACTCAGATAGGCTGTTTGCCTGAAAGGCCAAAGCATAATACTCTGATTTAATCACTAAGAGTTCAAGTTAGAATGAGCAACCAAAGCTGAATCTGTGGGAATTTGTGCTAGTTTACTTATAAAACGCCAGTCATCTCATCTTGTGTATGATTTAGGGCCTCCATGGCCCGAGTGGTTAGAACATTTCACTTTGAACCATGAAGTCTGTCCACCATCGAGTAAGAGCCATGAAGTCTCTCACTTGTGGTCAGCGAGTGTTCGAGCCCAGCTGGAACCTAAGCTGATTTTTGTGTGAAAAAGTTTGCCAGTTTACTTGCGGAAATCCAGTGTTCTGTCTCTTGCAAGTGTAACCAGGTTCTCTCCTCCACCACTTAACACTGGCCGTCACCATATAACTGAAAAATTGTTGAGTGTGGCGTAAAACACTATTCCAAATTCAGAAAATTTATTGATGTTTTCTTCTTACAGTTAAAATTGGCCATCTTACTTAATTGAAAATAATTACTCCCCAAGCAGTTCCCAAAGAGGACTATAGTTTTGCTTTGTATTTAACACAAATTTAATCTTCCTTATTAGTCAGGTAGGCTTCCCATGTTTGGTGCAAGTAAACTAGAAAGATCTAGTATTTCTGATTTGAATGATTTTGTTGCATTCAGTGGGTAATACATAATGTCAAGTTTTGTTTCTTTATTTTAATGAACTTTAATCTTTCAATATTATATATGATTTCCTCTCTAAACTTCAGGATCCAGTGAAAGATGGAGAGAGGAAGATTAAGCATGATTATGAGGAACTGTTCGAAGAGATGCAGCAAGCTTTCAGAAACCTAGAAGACTAAATCGCCATAGCAACTGTGTCTTGATACTGACATTCTCATTTTGTCATCATATGATCATATCGCAGACTTCATTGTTTCTCCACCACGTGATGGACCATTGCAAAATCAAATTTCAGATCCAGTTTCACTACATTTTGTTTTGATTCGTATGTCTGGTTGAATGTTAGTCATCAAATAGTCCCAAAACAAATTCATTCCATCAGTTTATTCGGTCCTCACTTGATGTCTCTAAGGGAAACCATCTCTATGAATTGTACTATCTATATTCAGACCTTGACTGAAACTTATTGATTTCTGAATGTTTTGTTGACCAATAAAACTTTTCTTATTTATTATTTTTTTCCTTCATTTTGTAGATATGTTAAGGTTTATACACAAATTTGGTGAAAAAATACATATTGTAGCTGTGTGGTGTGCCATAATGAACTGTATTTATTATTGGTGATGTTAATCCTGAAATCCTAGTGTCTGTTTACTTAACGAGTATCTGCAAAGTCTATCTGACAATTCTGAATTCATGTATAGTTCACCAAAAAGATGTACACCGTGTGTATCTTTGATAAATCTGTCTACATAATAGATTTCTATATTTTACTGTCAATATCGTCATATTTTCTAGTCATTTGTTTCTGAATGCAAAAACGTGTCATTCACAAGAAATACAAATTTTATTTTAGAAAAATGTCTTGAACAGGGACAAAATATTTGTAAAATGAGAGAATAAAATAAAATTATCTTTTTTATTTTTGCAATAGTAATGTCAGCATTTAAAAAAATTGATTTCCAGATTGTCAAGAAGACATATTTGACCACCAGCTATTTCCATTTTAAATACAACCTGTTAACTCATCAACCCCTAAAAACAATGGACTCTTCTGTAAATCAGTGACTAAGACCAGTCCAAATGTGTCTTTAGGGGTGAGTGAGTTAGTACAAAGAATCTGACTATGTATAGGTATGTAACTTTGTTATACGAGAACGTGTGCAGTATTTGTTCAGGGTGCATGCTGTGCTTTATCTAATAGTCCAACATTTACAAAGTGAATTGAAATATCTAATTTGGTCCTTTTATCTAGTCATTTTGATTTTTTCATATTTTTGTCTGAATTGATGCATGTCACCGTATAAAGGTTTCTGATTACCGCAGTTCGTGTGATAGAAATTCTTATTAGATTATGAACAAAACTTTGATGCCGAACATTCCATTGTAATATGTATGTATGTACATCGGAAAGTAATCCCCTTGTGATTTGTGATGTATGATCTCCATTTGATGAAGATGAAAATATTATGTAGATATATCTTTGTATTTATGACACACTTTCTTTTCCATGACTGAAGTTAAAAGGGTAATGAAAATTAAGAGATTTAGCAATACCTGTATGGCTTGTGTAATTCATCATTGTTCATGGTGGTTGAAATGTTTGTAACAATTAAATAAAAAAATATGTTTATTGGGTGATGCACTTTTGTTGGCGTAAAGCAAAAAACTGTAAAAAAAATTTGTTTCAGAATTTTTAGTGCTATATATGGACCTGTGTTATATTTGGTGCATCAAGTTATTGCATTCATATTTAGGAAATGCATTTATCTGCATTCGGGCATGTTGTCTTCTTGAGGGTATTACCAGAAAAATAACTACATACTTCAAAACGTTGGAAAGTAGAAATTTGAACAGACTGCTTGTAGCTTTGTATATAGATATTGGTATCTACGTTTAGAAAGTTATATGCTGATAATAATATATTTAAAGTCACTAATGGATTATATTTATTTTTAACTAATTTATCACTCAAAAACCATGAAAACTACTGAACATGAGAAATGGACTTTGTAAACCAAATTTATAACATGAACAGTATTTAAATGAATGATAGGTATTTGCTATTCCTGATATGACATGCGGACATTATATTCTTGGACTATTATTTTTGTCCAAGTTTGTAAAATCAACATTGTTACTGAAATGAATGTTTTTTTTTTTCTATAATTAGGATTTGGCCAATGAATTCAACCCCCCCCCCCCCACACCATATTTATAGTCTACATGACCAGATCATTAGGTGAGAAATATGTATCACACCTATCAGATATTACATTTGTTTCGCTCTCGCCGCAAGTTGAATAATGATTCGCAAGTCAGTATGGTAGTTGTTATTTGTGTAGAATTTGTTACTTGTAAAATGAGGATTTTTTAAGTGCTAGCTCTTTTTATTTTTTTTTTTTTTATGAAGTCTCAAGATACCGGTTAGATACAGGTAGTCGCTTTTGAGTATTCCAGTATTAGTTTTTGTTGTACTAGAGTATATAGAAGTTTATAGAATTTTAACCAGAAATTATCAATAACTTTATCTCACGTATGTAAATCTAAGATAATTTCTGTTAAATGAGCAAAAATGACTAGTGAAATTTTGAAATAGATACTCAATGCATAAATCTTAATTAGAATGAAATATAGTGATTCTCAGTTCTGTTTTAATCAATAGTCATTACTTGCTGAAAAAAAAATTGTAAAGCAAAAAGTAAAGATATCCTGTATGTATAAATGGAATACAGAAGTTGTTGCCTGGTGTGACATTTCTAGAAAAATCAGGTACGAACAAGGGAAAGGTCAGTAGGAACAGCAGTCCTACAATGCAGTCTTGTGGATGTAAGTCACATTGCGCAGAAGTCCTACGTTATCAGCATATTGCGATTTAATTTTACATATCTCGGTCTTTTAGCAAATTGATTACATTAAGAGTCAGAAATAATGTAATAGGAAAGAAAAATTTCAGACTCCTGTCTTATTGCATTATGGATCAGTTTGTTTCTGACTAATTTTTATTACAAATTTTTAAGTACCATTTGATAATGTCATGAATGATTATGCTGCAACTTTATATGTAGTAAAATATGTATACTGAGTTTGAATGAGAGGGTAGTAGTATTGTTGATATTTCTAGATATGTATATGATATGTAAATTAAATATATGTTATGGTAATAACCCAGAGATAAAATATAAACTATAATCTTTGGAGTTTTGTTTTTATTATTCAAATGAGAAGTTTTTTAAATTGAAGGTATAGTCTGATTCACAGAAGGTGGCTGGGCGGAGTAACCTTTTGATTATCATACGGATGATTCTACTCACTTTTCGGTTATGACAGGTTCCATGGGAAAAATGTTTATTTCTCACTTGATTCTCTCCTATGTATGGTGACAAGTAGGAACGATTTTTCTAGTCAATGTAATTTTAATATTTATATACTTAATTACCTAAAGTTTAAACTAGTCCGGGTCAAGACAGGGTACACAAGACTCCAGCCCGCCGGGTTACATGGATATTACTATAAATGGCATATAAAGGTTTGACCTATGACCTTCAGATATACCGTATTCATGGAAATTAGTGCCCCAGGTTATTTTTTAACCTCTAAGGACAGAAAATTCATTCCGTCTTAAATTCGCCAAAACTCCCCAAAGTTTCTTGGATAATATGTATAATAGTGCTTCAGTTATTTAGCTTTGAAAATTCGCTTTCATTTTAAATTCACCTTCTCAACTAAAGACGAAAATAGCGAAAATTCTACATATGCAGTTTCACAATATTAGTACATCACTGAATTTGGTAGCATACATTATATACTAATTCACCACAAATTCGTTAGAAATTTTAAAAATATTGCAGTGGGACTGAACAGTATTCTAACAAGTATGAGGCTAGCTGTTTTCCTTTGACTGTCAAAAAAAATGAGAAACATTTTTTTTGTGGGTTTTTTTCGTAAAATAGGTAAACTTTTATCGTAACACTACATATGCATCAATATATCAATCACTTACAGATCTGGAATGCGTATCCTCACTTGGTTATAAAGGTAAACAACACTGCACTTATGACCACAATTTTGATCAACTTGTAGTTGTGGCCGAGTGGTTAGAGCATCGAACATTAAACTAACCTAAGCTGATTTTTTTTTTAAAGTTTGCCAGTTGCAGAATGTAGTGATTTCTTCTCGGATACATTGAAACTGTACTGTCGCCAATATTGATAAGTTTGACATTAAACATTTAAATACAAATAACTACCTCTTTTCTATCAATTCTTTGATTACGAGAATCGGGCGAAGATTCATTCTGCAAGTATTGCTTCATCAGACAAAATTTAACCCAAACATGTATACAGAAATGTGTACATGTTCCTGTCAAGCTTCCCTTAAAGCCAGAACCTTTAACCAAAATAAGTTTATTCACACACAACATATATTAAAGTACTGCGAAAAGAAAGACAGCCCTGTCTGTAAATTGAGTAATTCCTACTAAAATAAAATCCCTTTTAGTGTCATGAAAAAAACAACGTCGCGGACCTGTGCTATAAAACTTGATAAAAGGACATGTACTCTAACTCAATCACTCCTAAAGACACATGGACTGGCTTAAATCATTGACTTACAGAAGAGTCCATTATTTTTCTTAGGCTGATGTGTTAAGATCTAACGATGTGCTAAATACAAAGTGCTAGCGATATGTAAATACATGTAGCTCGAATTACATAATGTTACAATTTACTGTGTCAGTACAAAAGAGAGAAAATGGAAAGAAAAGGGAGTTAAGAGGTAAAATGGTAAATGAAAAGATGAATATGATATTGAAATTTCCTTAAAGTTGCAATATATTTATTTAATTTTTCAGATGATTATCAATGTAGTTAAAGTGACATTAGCTGTGTTTGCTTTCAAATATTTATTCCCCTTTTCATTACTTAGATTAGTATACAACAACAACAAAAAACAGAGATATACACGCGCATAAAATTCTTAAATTCCTATATACTTTGTGAAAATTGTTTGAGAAACCCAGGTTTGGAACTTTTTCATTTGCAATTGAAAACTCACCCTTACTATTCGTATATTAATACCACACTGGACCTGGTTTTCTCACAATGTATAGAAATATAAGATTTTTATGTCAGTGTACAGCTCTTATTTGTTATTGTATATCAAGTACAAGTAGTTAAGTAGAAAAAAATCGATATATATATATATATATATATATATATATATATATATATATATATATATATATATATATATATATATATTGGTATTTCGCATCTCGACTTAAAACTGTTGTAAGATGTTAAATTTTCTTTCATCAAATGAATTTGAATTCAATTTTAATAAAATGAATAAGGTGTATGGGACAGTGCTATATCAGATACAAGCATTATTTCTGTTTTATTTGTATTAAAAGACATCAGCCATTCCCTAAACCAAATTCAATTGTTAAGTTCATATATACCAAACTTATATTCTGCAATAAAAAGGGAGAATTACCATCTGCATAAGGACTAAAGAGACAAAAGTGAGAAATGCGGCAATGTGATTGATATAAAATAAAAACAAAATAGGACCTAGGACTAGTAACCGACATGACAAAATAATGTTGAAATGAATCGTGAAATTATTTAGCAAAAATAAAAAGGATTCAATTTACAGAAATGTAAAAAATTAACCATACCAAAACAAACAAACATAACACTAAAAGAAACAAAATGTGTATTTTAAACAGGACGTCCGTTTAACGGTAAAAATAAACAAGTAAACACAATTGCCAAATAATCAAAACTTAAATATATTTTTTGGACATTTTGCATGCTGCACTGCGTTTGCAGGCTTATCACTTCTTGATTGCATTGTCGTGTTGGATGTTTTCTGATTAGAAATATCTATAGTGAAGGGAAAAATATGCTCCCATATATATAGTATATAAGTGAACAGATTTTTAGTGAAAGTTGTACCATTTACCGTTTTAGTGGTCACATCCAGCCATTACAACCATGACGTACTCTGTCTATCTTTAATCATTCAAGAAATCTAAATAAATCAACGTAAATACTCAAAATATGATAATGTATATGGTTTCACAACAATTACTGAAATTTTTTTTAAAGTGTTAATGTTCATCTATCAATGCAAAACTCACAGAATTATATATCGCATGAATTTTCTTTCGGGAATAACACTCATAGATGTGTCTAGAATGTATAATGCGCCAGACTAACACAGTGTTTATTTCAATGTACAGTGCTAATGTACTATATTTTGTTATTTCTCATTTACAAAATTCCGTGGCTAGGAAAACTGTGTACACAATTCTTCACAAACACCGTTTACATCATTCTAAGATGTTTACATATTTGATACAGATGAACATCGTAGGGTGGACCAGGTGATTGACCCATTTCAGACTAATAGGTAGAACATTATATACAGTTTGATGTATTGTTGCCACAATGGATAAGAGATATCCGGTTCAGTGTGTCAACATTCAAGTCCAGTTTGATGACAATATTAACCTTTACTAACAGTACATGAATATCATCAATACTAACCGAGTTATAGTTTTTAAAAAGAGGCCAAAAACAAATGCTCAAAGTGATCGTTTGTGTCACTAAGACCTCATCAGTTGAGCTCGAATTTGAAATGATGAATTACTTATTTGATAAGTTGTAAATATTCATTCTAGAAGAATGTATTTAGCTTTACATTTAAACATGAGTCAATTTATTTTAAAGAGAGAGAGTTGTATGTGAATCATTTGAATCAATCCTGATTTTGAAAATCAAACAATATGTATGAAGCATATCTACCAAAGTGTTAAAAGTAACCAATTTAAAAATCACAGATACCAAAGTACGGACCTCTGGAAATTCAGAGGTGGGATCATGTGTAATTGAAGAGTAAGTATTTCCTGTATACCGGTCACAATGGTGAAATATATACATTTGTAAAACAAATAAAAAGTGGATAATTTCGGCCCTCTAGGAATGGGGTCAGGTGTCACAGAGGATTAAACATCCATTGCCGATTTGTCACTTTGATGTTTATTCCATTCCTACAGGTCCATGTTTTCCATTTTTAATTACTTTATTTAACTACTAGTATTTTGTCAACTTCATGATCAAGTTAAAAATGAAGAAGTACTAATGGATATTCGAAACACCCAAGTCGAATTTGAACAATAAGAACAATTGCTAATCCCAAACGGGACCAGTTGTCCGGAAGGAATCAGCGTCCCCTGTTCACATGCCAGACCCACCACAAATTTTCCAGGGAAACCTATCAAGTTCGGTGAAATTGATCAGGTCTGATTGGCGAAATGGATTCACTGTATATGATAGTGCTCCAGAATACTATCTAATATTCTTTCATCAGTTTCAACATTTTGTAAAACATTACTGTAACAATAGCTTTATAATCAATAATGGTAATTATTTACGGCCCAATGAATAAACTAACATATCCAAAAAAGTGAAATATCATAAACATACCGTATAAACAAAATTTTCAGCTAGAATTCAATTTTGATCTTATTAGCCACGTTTCTGAGATCGGTAAAATTGAATATCGCTAAAAAATCCATTCCTCATTGTCGGCAAGAGTTATCTTAATTCATCATAAAATCGCTAAAATTACTTCTCGCTAAAAGCTAAAATTATATACCATAATTTTAGGACAAAACGGTAAATTTGCGTCTCGCGAATTCCATTTATAAAGGTATGAACATGTCAAATTACAGTGAAACTTGTATATGACGACCTCCTTTGGGAAACAAGAAAACCGTTCTTTATAGGGAAGTGGTATTTATATAGAGGCTGATTTGTACACAAATGGTACTATTGGGGACAGAAAAAATTATCTTTGTGACCAAGTGGTCTTTATACACAGGTGATCGCTAAAGAAGGTTCTACTTTATACAAATATCAATAAAAATAGTACGCATTATAAATTGACATACAAATCTAACAGTTCAAGAATATCGAGTTTTACACTCAGATATTTGAATTTTAGAGAAAATGATAGAAATAAGTAGAGAGAAGTATTTATCACCTTTTGTAATTTGTAATTGCCCCATAGTAAAAAAGAAGAAGATGAATGGAAGAAGAAGGGTCCGGTGAAAAAAAATATATATATTGTATATCTGAAAAAGACTGTGGAACACGGAAAGGGACATTCTGTTATTCAAACAAATATTATGCCTGCTTTGTTATTCCCTGAAAATACAACAAAACGAAAAAAATATAGTATGCATATGAAAGAGTTTACATCAAGCCATTTGAAATTGTAAAAAATACCGGTATATTTTTACTACTTCATATATGTTCCTACAATCACAAAAGCATTCTTTACCAGTTGTTGCACACTTCATAGATATTAAAAACGTAAATCGGTTTACACCCGTATTCACCACTTATCAATCCTGGGTACCGTGTGATAAAATAAAGACGCTATTATATCAGAAATTTGCATACACTCGGGGCGACCAATAAATGTTGGACAAAACACGCTCTTGCCTTGTCCTAGCGCGTGACATTGGTTAGACAAATTGAAGAAAACATGTCTAATATTAAATATTGAAGATAAAGAAGCTACTTAAATATATATTATTCAGGATGTTCAAATATCTTACCATACGGCAAAAACACAATCCAGCCACAACAACATTTCCAATACCTGTAAATAAGATTATATATTTACATTTCACTCTTTATTCAGAATTATCCGAGATAATGCATGGCCTGTAAGTTACGACTACGATAACTCTAAAGATTTCCATAAATAAAGGTGTATGCTTGTTGACAATGAATAAGATACATTATTTAAGAAGAGATACAAATACCGGGTGGCAAAAGGCCAATGTTCTTTTTATCATCAGAGTTGATACTTATTCTGTTGATGTATGTTAAAAATATTAATTATTTGATAAAGTAATTGTAGTTTATAAGACGTCCAATATGTTTCTCCGGGTCTTATTTTTTTATCGATAGAGATCAAACATGAGTATTATAACCTACATCTTATGTGAGAAGACAAAATGTTTGTATTTTGAATGTCACAAGTGTTTCTTTTCACCCTGAGCCTGTCCCATTTACCGCATTTAAAGACATATTTCCCCATAACACTGTAAAGTGGGTTGCATCTTCAGATTACATATCTTCTTAAAGTGCAAATTTATAAAATCGATAAAGAACATTTTAGGTAACCCAAGTACAAACCTAGCATTTTGTCCGGTGTAATGTTTTATAGATATGGCCTGCGGAGAATTATTATTTCTATTCCAACATGGGAAAAAAAATAAATATTTGCAAAAATGTATACATAATTACAATTTTGTCATAATAATAAATACGAAAGTAAACAAAATATAATTATAAGCACAAATATCAAAGTGTTAACTTAAAGAATTAAAAAGAACAAAATGCAAATATGGAAAAATGCGGACCTCCGAAAAATCCTGGGGTGAGACCATGTGTCCCGGCGGGGTGATCATCCCCTGCCTGCTGATTTCAATCTGATCAACAAATCCCTTGTTAATATACATGTTTATTGTTCTTTAATAAAAGTTTTCTTAATAATGATAATCTTTAAAAATGACCTAATAATCATTTCGACCGACAAACAATGTTCACGTGGAGACCTCGGTATGTGATAGTTTCTGTAACTATTCAAATTCTTACAATGTAATAGAATATAGAAGTAGCATCTCTTTCATCATCCTCTATTTCACACAATATACCCATATCAGTCATCTTTTATAGTGTAATTCATAGGGTAAGCATAAAGATGATATTCACGTTAATAAATCCTTTGTGGTATAGGTACTCATAACATAACGATACAAAGCAATATTTTCAGCTACCCCAATACTGTATACCGGGAACTGTTCGTCCCAGGGTGTTTTCGCTCTTGTACGATAGAAAGCACATTCATTCTGTCTTAAAACTCGCATACAATCACCATTGTGTCATATGTGACATGTATGTCCGTGTCTTAAATATTTAGCTTGGAAGTTTAGCTTTAGTTTTAAAATCGCCCTTTCGTCTAATGATTAAAATAGTGAGATATGTCCAGTTATACAGTAAAACGTACTTAGAAAAATAAATGGTGGCAATTTTGTCTTAGTTGCTGTACAATTATAATTTTAACATTAGAAATTGACATGTTTACAAACTAACGTTGGTCAACATAAAATAATTTGTCCGTTTCATTTATTTACTAATCGAGATCAATCTGTCGTGTAATTACTATTATTCATATTCAGATCAACGGCCTTGGAAATACAAATTCAACTATACATTGACGCAGTAAACACTGACCGAATGGTTAAGGTGAAATGTCAAATCTCTGGTCAAGTGTTTGTCCATAAATCTGGTCAAAAGACAGAAAACGTCTTAAAAACAAATTCACTCTGTCTTAAAACTTGCATTCAAACACCATAATATCAAAGGTGACAATATATATATATATACGTACTGTGTGTGTGTGTGTGTGTGTGTGTGTGTGTGTGTGTGCCTTAATCATTTAGCTTGAAATTTAAGCTTTAGTTTTAAAATCGCCCCTTTGTCTAATGATTAAAATAGTGAGATATGTCCAGTTATACAGTATAACGTACTCAGAAAAATAAATGATGCTCATTTTGACCTAGTTGCTGCACCATTACAATTTTAACATTAAAAATTGACATGTTTACAAACTGACGTTGGTCAACATGAAACCATTTTCCCGTTTAATTTATTTACTAATCGAGATCAAACTGTCGTGTAATTACTATTATTGAGATTCAAATCAAAGGCCTTGGAAAATTAATACAAATGCAACTATAGCTTGACGCGGGAAACACTGACCGAACGGTCAAGGTGAAATGCCAAATACTGGTCAAGTGTTTGTCCATAAATCTGGTGAAAAGACAGAAGATGGTTACGTTGATACACAAACGAACTTCCATGAAAATTCCCTCAATGAAATTGAAATAATACATTTCGCATTGTTTGACCATCGTTTTCTAAGAATATCATCATCATCATCATTTATCCTCTTTCGACGAATTCAATTTATACGAAACTTACCAATTAAAGATTAGATCAGCTCAAGAAGAGTTTCGTATCAAGGACACCTTTGACAAAATCAGCTATATCATGATAGTTCATATTGATTGCCATAACCTTATTTGACCACGTCCAAAACAGTGATAAATAACTGTTTAGTGACACGATGGCCCTGTAGTTGTACTTCACCAAAGTCATTTGTTTCTATTTTCGTCTTCATATAATTCTTTAAAATACTTGAATTTTGCAACTATTTAAAATATGTTTACACTTTAGAGTTTTTGGTATGACTGAAAAATAAACATAACGAAACAAACAAAAACAATATACAAAATATATACCAAATTTTTATATTAGAGTTCAAATGTATCTTAAACTTATCGACAAGTTATAATAAATATTGAATATTAGAAATATAAAAAATCTCAGATACCAAAGTATAAACCAATAGAATGTCCAGGACATTGTAATTTAATTAAATGTGTATTACAACATTAACGGGGAAATGAATAAGAAGGAAACATGATGTCGTTAACGTATAATAACAATATTTGGTAGATTTATGAGATTTGTGAATTTATTGTAATTTTTATCAGTCTACATACTCTCTAACCGATTTCTCTATCTCTGAAATATTAGATAATCATAAATCCGTTCTAGCTTCGTTTGGAATACCCACAAGTGACACGGAGCTTGAATTGCCATATATTTATTGGATTCCAAAGATGCACAAAAATCCCTATATACACCGCTTCATTTGCGGGGTCATCTAAGTGTTCCACCAAGCCTTTATCTATTTTGCTTACCAAACTTCTAACACATATTAAACAAGGTCTTCAGAAGTACTGTATAACGGCCTACTCAAGAAGCGGAGTCAATCAGATGTGGATCCTAAACAATTCAAAGGAATTGTTGGAACATTTAAAATCTCCAAATTTCAAACATATTACAAGCATCAAGTCTTTTGATTTTTCGACCCTTTACACAACAATCCCTCATCAAAAACTCAAAAACAGATGAACATCTATTATACAAAACTCTTTTCTATACAAAAATGGAAATCGCGGATATAAATATTTGGTGTTAGGTCATGAAGAACCTTATTTTGTCAAGGAACACTCTGATTCCAATAACAAATACACTGAAGACGATATTATCAAGATGCTGGGGTTCTAGTAGACAACATCTTCGCGGTTTTTGCGGGAAAAGTTTTCCAACAGATTGTCGGCATTCCAATGGGTACCTATTGTGCACCTCTCTTGGCTGACATATTTTTGTATTCATATGAATATTCATATGATTATGTATTCATATGGCGGAATTTATACAGTCTCTGCGCTCCAAAGGAAACAAACAGTTAGCATCTTGGTTCAATTTTACTTACAGGTATATCGACGATGTTCTGTCCATAAATAATTCAGAATTTCAGAATTACCTCGGCCAGATATATCCTGTTGAGCTAGAGATCAATGAGACAATAGAGAGCAACACATCTGCTTCTTACCTAGATTTACTCCTGTTGATTGGAAAAGACGGTCAACTTCAAAGATCCCTCTATGACAAACGAGACGATTTCAATTTCCATTTCACAAACTTCCCGTTTCTAAGTAGTAATATTCCATCTTCTCCTGCCTATGGCGTTTTCATTTCACAACTTATACGTTATTCCAGGGCATGCTCTTCTTATGAATGTTTTATTCTGAGAGCTAAACGACTAGCCAATAAACTACTTACACAAGGTTACGTTGTTGAAATCTTGGAGTCGTCGTTTAAGAAGTTTTATGGTCGATACGGGGATCCTGTTAAACATTATGAGGTCCCCCTCTCAGAGATATTAGATAGTATTCTGGATCACGGCCACAGGCAGTGACTCCGTTTCACCAATCATGCTTTTCACCGAACTTGACCTCATCACCAAACTGGACCTTTTTCCCGAATTTGACCCGTTCATCGAACTAGAAAGGTTTCCTTGGAACATTTGCGACGGGTGTGGCATGCCAGCAGAAGACGCTGACTCCTCCTTCTGGTCTTATCCCGTTTGGGATTCGTAATTGTTCTTCATGTTGAGACCATTTGCACATCTAATTCGTCGTGTTATAATTGACTTGAGTTTTGATTAATGATTTTATTCATTCTCTATTTCATATAGGAAATCTAAAATGTTAAACACAATTATGTTATATATATATATATATATATATATATATATATATATATATATATATATATATATATATATATATATATATATATATATATAGATGCGCGTTGACAAAATTGGACGATCAACACAATTTTGACATGGATTATTTTATATCTAATCATATAATCAATAATCATTATGTCTTTAAAATATTTCGCTTGCGTCAATTAATTTTCCACATAGTAAGTAATATATATTATCTAAACCTATCAATTAAAGAGGTTCCGGAGTCAATTTATAACAATATGTTAGGCAAAAATGAAATCCGATGAGTGTGAGGGTGATTGATATTGACACTCAAGCCAGGATAAAAGAAATAAAGCGCGTGTTGTTGAAAATATCAGTTTCTAACTTGACAAAATGAGATTGGGATATTTGAGATTAGATTAAGTGAGATTTATAAGGAACAGCTTTAAGGTGATTTTGGGTCTAAGGTACATGAGGAATGTTGAAACATAATACAATGTCTGCTATCCAACGTAAGTTAAAACTTCGATGGAATGCTTGTCTACAGAAGACCATTGATACCTGATATCAGAAGTTAACATTCTGTATCAGAGGAAGGATACTTAAATTGATTCGTATGTACCCTCGACATTGACCTGTTATCATTGACTGTATACAAAGGGGCGTACCGAGTACCGCGAAGAACGAACTACTACAGGGCCATCGCATGATGTTAAATGCATTTACATTAGCCTTTTTATCGTATTTTCAAAATGGCAATCGAACACAGGGCAACTTCACATCTAATAAACACGAGCGAAATATGATTTAATACATTAATTAAGTGACTGGTATTTCGGTACCAGGTGACAAATTTATACTAAAGTAATCTTTCGTTTGGACAGCACCGTTTTTGAAATTTTGAGATATTAAGGTAGTCATCTTTTTACAGTCATTACTCCTAGACACACTTGACAATACGTTTAGGTTCAATATTTGGCCTTGTGTCATAACTCTAGTTGAACGTCCGTCGTTGACGTATATTTTATGATATAGCGTTTTCCGTTGTGGGCAAAGTAGAGACAAAACTGTTGTATAAATGATAATCAAATTTGGTACACATAAATCCTATGGAGAAAGCGGCCAATTGGTTTTCCAATTCAAAGGTCAGGATCATGAGGTTATTTGTTTTTTTTTTAAAAAAAAATTGAAGGGAAGATACAGACAAAAGCAGTGAACTTCGGATTTTTAACCTTGTATTCATACCCTTTTAAGGAGAGATAAAGACGCCTATGGTTTATCAAGATCAAAGGTCAAGATCACAAAGTAACATTAAAGGAAAAAACATTCCTGGGATTTATTTCATATTCACCTCATGTCGCGAAGAAATATACATGTATGTTTCAAAGGTCAAATGTCAAGGTCATGAAAGGAGATAAAGACGCCTATGGTTTATCAAGATCAAAGGTCAAGATCACAAAGTAACATTAAAGGAAAAAACATTCCTGGGATTTTCAAATTTATTTCATATTCACCTCATGTCGCGAAGAAATATACATGTATGTTTCAAAGGTCAAATGTCAAGGTCATGAACTAATTTTCAAGGAAAATATTTTATAGACAGGATACCTTCCAAAAAATGATTTTCAATCCTGATACATACTATTTATGGTGCGAGCAAGCTTTTATTCATATTCAGATATCAAAGGTCAAGGTCAAGGCTAACTTTGAAGAGTAAACATTCGTAGGCAAGATAAAGATTTAGAATTATGCTATACATTATTGTATCTGTTTTTAGATTTTGTTTATTAGCATTTGTATACATTTACTTTGATCCATCTACTCAGCTGTCATTTACAACTTATTCTAAATGAAACAAATTAAAATCAATTGTCTGTGTATTGACCTAGTATTGTTCATAAAATGTATTACTCATAAACCTGCCAACATCAGAAAACAAGCCAGTGTCGTCTGCCCGATGAAAAATACAGATATACGTCAATATCACTTTCCATAACATTTGACTTTTTCTATGAAACACAAGACTTTGGATCATTTAGGTGGAGAGGTGATAAAATTATGAGAATAATTCATCTTGTCTAGTACCGCTATTATTGATTGTAAATTATTTGATACATTCAAGTGAGCATATATATATATATATATATATATATATATATATATATATATATATATATATATATATATATATATATATATATATATATATATATATATATATATATATATATGTATATATCGCGTGTTCGACTGATCACGTGACTCTATGTGAACACAGCTGTTTCAGCAATATTTAACGCTTCAAAAGGTGTATATATCTCTGTCAATACATGAATATATCAAACAACAGAGACCAGAAATACCTGATAGTGGTGGATATGATCCGTTTATTTTTGTGAAAGAATAATTCTATAGAACAGATGAAGTATAACAAAAAAGGTACAGATACATATTAGCCATAAGGAAGTGTATTTTCGCTATGCTCTTTCTTTAGCGATTCTAGACCGTGGTTTAACGGCGAGGAAGGAATTGCAGAAGACGATACAAGAAACAAGTAAATTGTGTGAATTAGACAAATATGGTCTGCCGTTTAATCAAGAGGTGGGATCAGGTGTCATGGAGGGGTTAGCATTTTCTGTCGACCGGTCACATACGCCGTGAATTCACAGTCCAAATCAAAACAAATGAGGAATATCTCTTCGTCACAATTTATATAGAGAATGAGAACATGACATATACAAAGTGTTCGTAGTAACAAAAACAATAATCCGTTGAAATAATAATTCCCTATTTTTGTTTTCGAACTTTTCTGTGTGTAAAAACATAATATTCGATTCGAAATATTTTATGCAGTGCAGTGCTATCCGGAACACTGGCATTTATCAAGTGTCCTAAATTGTCAAAGTTGATTGAATCGGGAAATGTTTAGCTTGAATATTTTGCTTCCATGTTAAGTTCAACAAACACATACCTCTCAGAAACCCAGGTTTGGATCAGACGTATGGAAGAGTTGGCATCTTCTGCAATAAATGAACGAAAACGGGAAGAAAAGAACATATGCGACCGTTTGCATTCTGTTGTGAGAAAACACATTCAAACGTTTTGTTTTATTCAAATCAACATGATGGGTCAAACTTATAATGGTCTTCATATAGGAAATAGAAATATTTTGAGTATTGTATCAAATATTTGCAAAATACACGATGGATAGCTATTTTTGGATATGTCTGAAGTTATCGTCCGACGAGAAATAATTTTCAGCCTCAATTATAATTTAATGCAATAAATATGCAAAACCATCCATAAATTTTGCATCTTTTAATTCAAACTTTTTACAACAGTATTAAGAATAAATAGTATCTGTTGTTTTTAAAGTATACATCTCGATATAATGATCTTGTCTGCACTTACCGCGTCCACTCCCTAATACGTTGATTTGCGTGTTGGATATTGTAGTTGTCGAGTTATCTATACGGATTTTGACTCTTATCAGTAGTTAAAGATTCGTCTAAACAGATGCCGCCGATTATTACCAGCATTTGTATTATATAATTGTAAGAGGTCGGACTTACAATTAAAGGCTTTCTTCTCCAGATTGCCGTGATGTGTGACTCAAAAGTTTTATTTTCGCGTTAACTTGTTTTGTTGTTGATTTGTCTGTTTGTTTAACTTGTTTACTTATTTTGTTGTTGATTTGTGTGTTTGTTTTTTTTTTTTTTTTTTTTTTTTTTTTTGGGGGGGGGGGGGAATTTTGCAATTACTTGATGAGTCTAAAATAACCAAATCGACTACTTACAACAATATAAATTACTACAACGACTATGATACAAATATATATGGCAAAAGTCAATTACCGTGGTCAATTAGCGTGCAGCTGTACTATTCAGTGATTTTGTTACATGCATATATCTTTGAAAGACTAACTTTAGATATATCACAGGTCAGGGCGTTTGTTTCCCTAGATTTCCTATGTAAATAATGAATATGTCATAGCCTGTGCTAAGTTCTATACTACAAAGAAAGAGTTTGAAACATTTTCACAACTGTGGCATGTTTGACATGAAAGACATGCACTAGTTCTCCATTACATGAAAGTTGTCTTGAACTCTGTCTTGATAACTGTGTAATCACACAAAAGTTTGTCCAAAATTGGGTATAAACATTTGAAAATTTAATTCTGAGTTTTAAATAATTTTGGAATTTGAAAAAAAAAATTTGAAAATGAATATTCAGATACAAAATTAAGATATAATTTTGTTTACGAACTCGGATCACAATGCATGAATGATTATTTGGGAATTGCGTAGCAGGAAGTTCAGTGGATTTTAATTTGTGACATGAAATTGTACATAGGCCGAGTAATTTAATTATGAAATAAAATACATGAACATTGAATCAAAATGGCCGAGAGAATACGAGTCTCTCACCATTGATCAGTGTAGGTTCGCGTCCCGCAGGAGCTGAAGTTGATTTTGTGGGAAAGTTTGTCAGTTTAACTGCGGAAGGCCGATGGTCTCTTCCGGATACATTGCAACCGTATGACTGAAAACCCTGTTGAATGAAGCATACCAATAAAACAAACAATCGCCTTAACCCTTTCATCCCTGAAAATCAAGATGGTATACTCTTTTCTATTGTTAAGACCAGTCGATTATGGCCTGTAGGGTTGAAAGGATTAAAAGGCGTGATTGTGTAGAATTTGACGCATAAACGTGAAGAAAGGCGTAATAACGCAAAAAAAAAAGACATAATAGCGTAAATTGAAGAGTTATAACGCGAAATTAAAAGGCGTTATAACACAATTCTAAAAGGTGTAATAACGCTTATTTTCTATTTGAAAGAATTTTTAAATTAAAATTTAGTAAAGGGGAATATATTGCATTGTTACTTCTTAGAAATGGGTGGTTGTTACGCAAAATGAAATTTGTGTTTGTGAAATGAAATAACTAAAAACATGCTATCACCTTACATTGACATTTTCATGCATGGAACATGTATAACTGAAGAATACAAACAACTGAACAATGTAATCAACATAAAACATAATGCAAGAAACAAATTGCAGGAAAACAAACAGAAACAATTTCTAACAAATGAATTTTCGTTGCAAATAAGGGTACAGTTATCTGCTAAATTTTACAGCGTCTTAAGTATGTGAAACAATGCACTTGTCATACAATCCGACTTTACGTTTTTGTACATGCAGTGTACCTTCTTTCCACAGTAGGTACATCGTATCTGTCTTCCAAGGCTCAACTAAATGATCCAGCCTGTCAAAGTTAACTTCTGGTGTTACACGGAATGTAACCTTCAGAGGTGTCACTCTAGAGCAACTAATAAATGTTTGTGTTGCCCGAAAAAAGGTAAATATTATTCGCAACAGACCGTCTGAGGGCTAGTAGATCAATAGGCTTTGTTGTGTTTCTGATGTAACTATTGTCTACTGGATTCTGATATCAACACAGAATGCAAACAAAGGTCGCCACCATTTCTTAGAATGGATAGGGTTGTCGTGTTTACCCACATTCTGGTCCATTCTATCAACACCGCCTTTGATTTCGTTGTAGTGTTTTACAATAAGTGGTTGACCAGAAAAACACTTCTCTGTTTGAATAAGATTGACTAAATCCCTACTGGGAACTGTGCTTACTTCCTACACTGTTGCCAGGCCAATGTACGACAATCACTCCTGCTTTAACCCTTTCACTCCTGGATATCTGAGTGGTATACTCTTTTCTGTTGTTTAAGACTAGTCTATTATGGTCTGTAGGGTTGAAAAGGTTAACATCCTATGGCATAGTCAAAGGATCCTTTGTTGGCTTTGTTATCGTATTCGGAGCTCCAAAGGACAAATGTCTCCTGTACAGGTTATGTTTTTCTGGTCCAAGTAGTCAACAAGTTTGAGACCATCGTCGTAAAACCATGGTCCGGAGATGCTATGCTCTTCCCTACCCGTGGTCTCATGCGACCGAAATATCTCGTAGCTAATGAATATTTATAAGGAGTAGGTGTTGTCCAATTTATCCAAGTTTAGTTTTGATCGACAACGGAAGTTATCGCTTAGTCTTTTGATTTAATACAACTCTGAAATTGTTTAAAAGCCTCCATCTGATTGGTGGGCCAATACGAGCACAATTTACTCGCATTGGCTGACGCCTTATGAATAATATTTATGAGCTACGAGAGATTTCAATGCAAGTATACAATTATCAGATTATTGTTTGAAGCGAAGCGTCTAAAGTGTGTGAAACAATGCAATCTCAGATATACGGTCGACAACAACAAACCCACAAGTGCCAGGTCCTGCAACTTCAGTTTGCCGTCCCCTGTCACCTTGATAAGGTTCTACCTGTCGCGGTAACCAAGTGGTGTTGAAGGTGCCCCCACTTTGAAGCCAAAGCGAATGGGTTTTCCCCGAATGAATTGCTTAGCACCATGTCTCCCAACGTAAGGGATCATGCATTCATAAACACTCAAATTCTGTGTATGCAGCACCTTGAGGTAGAGCAAGTACCTTTCATTCCACACTGTAAGGAGTGTTCAAACTTTGTCCATTTTGTCTTTAAGATCCAAATTATTGCTATAAGAAACATGAAGATAACTCATCATTTCATCAAAGTGGTTTCTTGTCAATGCAGAGCAGATGGACTCATTGCGTACATCATCATCATCATCATCATCATCATCACTACTCCACTACATCCTTATCCTAGGTGCAGGTCTGTATCCGGAAACAAGGAGAACAACCAGACATACCCTCACTTCTGACGTGTGTGTAGAGACTATAGTATTGCCCTCTGACCTTGCATATCCTTCTGACATTTCAACAGTAAGATCAATAGCATCAGTACCCAAAAAAACCTCAAAGAGAGCAAGTGGAGTCTGTGGCAAACGAGACAGATTAGCATCTTTATTCTTCCAAGTGAACCTTTCTCTCTGTCTTTTGCACAAATATGATGATAGACTTTCTATATTCGGTGCAGGTATATAGCTTAACTGCATGTATACGGAATGTTGCATACACATATTGTGTTCCTTCCACCCGTATGTTTACAGTTATTCCCCTTTGTTGATTTTATTTGCTCGGATCATTTAGGCTTTCCATATTCCATATAGATGTCTTAATTATACGGAATGTTGCAAATAAATATTGTGCTCCTACCATTCTTATTTTAGAGCTATTCCCCTTTGTTGATTGTGTTTGTCTGGGCCATGTCTAAGTCATAGGCCCTACATAACAGACATATACGTAGATCAGGTGATTTTTTTTTTATTCATGTGGTCTAAATCTCGCCAATATGTCGTGGTGGAAATATTAATTCTTCAAATTAACCTTGTTTATATTGTTTTTCAGTCGCTGTAGTTATAGTCAACTCAGCAAGAAACAACCAAAAACATAATTACCGGGTATACACGAAAATAAAATGTTGACATTACTATCGAACAATCCGTGAATGGCCTTTTTTAAATAGAATCTGTTCTTATCAATGAACATGGATTTTGTTTGGTCATTTCCCCGTAGCATTGGGCATTACTGAGGTCAAGAATAAAGACCATCCTTCGGTTAGTAAATGATAAGTTTGACACTCGTGTTTCAAGTTCAAAAAAGTGAAGTAAAAGTCAACTCCGAACGATATGAGGCACTGGCCTAGAAAATTACACGCAACGCTGGTCCCTGTGGAATAATTCCAAGATATTCTTCCAGAGAAATTTACGTAATTCTTCTATTACTGATATTTATTCATTATAAAGGTTTTTTTTTATTATTGTTATTGACTGGCAAATGTCGGTAGTTACATTGTTTTAAGGGTTGCATCACCACTTATTGGCAAAAGAAAAAGAGAAGAGTTAGGATGCTTTGTGAGTTCTTAACATAAACCCATATAGAAAATTGTCGTATTGAAAGCCATAGTTTTTAGCTATTTATTTTTGTTTTAAGAAGGTAATGCAGGTATGTTCATCTTTTCGAATAATTTACTGCACCATTTATGGGATAAACTACTAACAGTATTTGTGGGAAACGTTCAGTATTTATTGGGTATCTCGTAGACTACATCTGTTTCGTAGTTACACTGTTGAAAACAGAGGTTAGACATACATATTTACCTCTACTTACCTACCTCCCTACTTCTGCCTACCTACAGACCTACCTTTACCTACCTATCTGCCTGCAATACATGTAGTACAGTACAGCCCATCCTGACAGACCACTGTCACGAAAAACCACTTGTCTTCTGAGGCAGGACTGTTACCAGAGTCATAGCTTACCCAAAATCATTCGTATTTTAAAAATTGGTAAACGATTTGATGGTCTCAGGGTTCCATGGGTCCGGTTTACGAAAGGTCCTAAGTCCTAAATCCTAACTTTTAGTCCTAACTCTCATAGCAACGCATCGCTGATTGGTCAGTCCCATGACAATTAGGACTAAGACTTAGGATTTAGGTATTAAGACCTTTCATAAAACGAGCCCCAGGAGTATACGAAGCTACAGCAATCTAAACTTTTGTCTTGAAACAGTAAAAAAGGAAAACACACATCATTATAGCAGACCAAAAAGTCATTACGAAGTTTTATATATATATATATATATATATATATATATATATATATATATATATATATATATATATATATATATCTGAAATGTATCTTTAAAGTATCGTTACTACTCAATTATCATGAATTGTATTACCTTGTACTTCGTAAAATACTGTGTATCCCTATGCGTATATGTGTAAGGGGTGCTGCATTGTAAAACTAACATGATGCAACACAAATAATGATATGTATAATGTATATATCACCATGCTAAAGTTAGATAATTTTACATCGCTATTTAATTATTTATAGATTTTAAAAACAAAGTCAATTGAATTTCTATTATCATATGTATATGTCTACTTTACAAATGGATACTCATAGACGGATTTGGCAATACATTTGGGTTTATTATTTGGCCTTTTTTCTTTTGGAAATATACATTTATATTAAATTCTTATCGACAGAAACGGTCGTCTTGAGCATTTGTTTTGGTCCTTTTTTTAAACTATTTTAATAATTTTGGTATTGTTGATAACACTTATAATCATTGGGTCGTTGCCACTGCTGGTGGACTGTTTGGATCCCGAGGGTAGGCTATACATAAACCCTGTACCAGTCTTTTCAGTACCAGCCAATTATTTCATTATGAAGTAATATTTCGTTCACACTGCATTACATGTATTTAAATTGTAAGCTTCTCAAAAGCTAAGATAGTCATCTTTTACTCTTAGACGGATTTGGCAATACATTTAGGCTTATTATTTCGCCTTGTGTGATACCACTTTTTTCTTTTGGAAATATACATATAAAAATTAAATTCGAGCTCAACTGATGGCGTCTTATTGACAGAAACGATCGTCTTGAGCATTTGTTTTTGCCGTTTATGTAAGTTTGGTCTGGTATTGTTAATGAAATATAAATTAATGGATTGCTACCTTCTGACTTTGTAGGGTAATTCATGACTTTATGACACGTTTCTGACAATGATTATGATACAGGAAATGAATTTAGCTCACCAGTTGATCCTTTCTTTATATCCTTGTTTATTATAGTGTAACAAAGGTAATTATAATATTCAAGTCCTTAATTATGTTCACGTACGTCTGTCCAATATTTAATTTGTTATTGTTCAGTAATTGACTCAACGATTTCAGTCTTATACTCATTAGATTTATTATTTACACACTAGAAGAGGAATTTTTATAAGCTTTCACCCCCATTCCCCGATCCTATCATTCTATAAATCCTTGTGTATTATGATTTCTTGTAAAAATTGTGACAAATAAAATATGTTTAAAACAAACTATTGTCAATTTTTTTTCAATACTATGTCTGATTTATATGGATCATTTTATAGATCAGGGATCAGACACCCGACTGGTCACTCCCGATTCCCTCTTCCACCTTTAAAATCTAGTCGCCTAAAATGTTTTTTAAAATGGTCTAAGTGACGGGTCTCGAATTTGTTGCGAGTAACTCGGTTATTTTAAGGGGTAGAGTAGTTACCGTGGCAACGAAAATGGCATTTTATATATAATTACCATATTTTTTTTTTATTTTGGGAAAGAAAAATCAAAATAGTAAAATACCTTCTTCGTTGCCGCTGTAACTAGGGTAAGCCCAAATTCTACCACACGTTACTTTTTTCGTGGTCAAAAGTATGTCCAAACTTACAATAATTGCATAATTTAATCGGTTTATTCAAGGGATCATTGGCGGGTCCAGGATTTTTTTTAAAGGGGGGTGGGGTGAGAATTTTTATCATTGCGAAATGCGAGCGCCGCAGGTGCGTGTCGTCTGTGGCCGTTTTGAATTTTTCAAAGGGGGTGCAACACCCGCAAGTCCCCCTTGGAATCCGCCAATGAGGGATATAGGTCTGCAGATCTTCTAATTAATAAAAGTATAGATACTTGCCTTTTAAAACTGGGTAATTTATCTGTTGTTATGTTTACATATGATAGCAACCGAAAATAATGTAAACCAAATGTAATCCCAGACTAATTATTCATGTACCGGTAGCATAATATTTAAGATTTATAAAGATAAATCCCGAGAAAATCCGCAGAGGAAATATAAATGAATATTCATATAATGTCAACTCGAACCTCTCTAACATTTACATTTACATTGTCAAATCAGTCATGTGCTATTGAACTTCGACTGCTTTTGACAGTCTTATATCAACAAAGAATAAATCACTCTTCTAGGGACGCCAGTACTATACGCACCTGTTTTAGAGTCAAAATGACGGTGAACGTACCTTTAGGGATTCGGATGCTCCCAGAAATTCCAGGGATTAACAGAACTTTAACGTAAGAATTCATTGTCAATTATATGAAATAGATTATATTTGCAGGTCATGATTTGGTTATGATTCTTAATCATTCTTAATCAACATATGAATTTAGCGTAAACAACATGTGACAACATTATAAGCCAAGATCTGTCATAGCCGTATGTCGATACAAGTTACGTGGGTCTATTTATAAATTCAAATTGATATCACAGTTCGTCAACTTTGAAAATAATCCTTATAAAATTTATTTATAGCCTATAGAATAGGCTAAATCTATTAGATCGTCTTTAAAATGTCCCTTATAAAATTTATTTATAGGCTAGAGCTATTAGATCTAGATCTAAAATTACATTGTAGCACAGGAGCTGGAAACGCCCGGGCGTAGTACAAATATCTGAATATGTGTATGAATATGTGTATTTTTTTTTTTAAAAAAAGGTAGATACAGCTGCAACGAAGAGAGAAAGAAAAAGAAAAATAGTAAAATATCTTCTTCGTAGCCGCTGTAACTAGAGTCTACCATGAAGGTGGCTATAAACTGTCATAATCATTACTGAGTTAATCTAGTCGTTCCAGGAATATTATTATAACACCAGTTCTACAAAGTTATAACCGCTTTCAACCAAAACTCTTTGTTAAAAAGTATCATTCTGGACTAGGTCGAATTGCTGTCCTGATTTTAAATTACCTGTTGGGTGAAATCAGCTGTTACAGAGTTTTACACTAAAAAAAAAGTAACTGAAAATTGGGGTAGAAATTTGGTCTACATTCTAGACCTGCGACAGGGATGATAAATGTATATATAAGGGAAATCAAAGTAATTACTGTACACAACCGTATTTATTTCGCGTGAATGAAGTAGATATCCTTCATACATGTAGATCTACAATCAGATGCATAAAACAGATCGAGAGACGTATATATATGTAACATGTGTTATATAATTATGTCTCTGCATAAAATGACATTGGAGATAGAGAATCTATACTGGTTTCAGTGCTTTGATTCAATTACTAGAAACATTTTATGACGAAAAAATATATATATAAAGTAAGTTTAATATTTTTTTTGTAAAGAAGCACCTTGAAGTAGATCTATTTAAATGTTTTATTTGATAACACATAATTTCTTACATGTAAATCTCAAGATTAGTTAAATTTGATAAAATCAATTTAGATGCAAATATTTTATTATCATTTTGATACCAGAGAGAATATTATTTTCTGTTGGTAATCTGAACTTGGTACATGGACATTATTTTAATTCTCACTAACTTTTTTATTACAATAAATCAATTCCAACATTTGAAATTCAAGAAAATTGTTTTTTTTCCTCAACATTTGAATTTAATGGCAATTACTGCAGCTCTTTATTGACATTTATTTTTAGTAACACATTTTTAATTTTTTTTTATATTCTGAGAGAAAAGTATACTTGTAATTTATTTTAGCATTCACAATGCACCATATTGAAGTCATAAAAAGGTTTCTGCCATATAAAACTAAATTTGGAAATGAGTTGGTATAATACAAATATTTATTACACATCAGACATATATGGAAAAAAAATATACCTACTATCTTTCAAGTGTACAAAGGATTCCCAAACACAATGGTTCCAATTTAAAATACTACTCAGGTTTCTTGCAACAAACACATTTTTATATAAAATTAATTACATCAATTCAAACCTACATTGTATGTTGTTTTTGTGAGAGTATACCAGAATCTTTAGAACATGTTCTATACGACTGTGACATAATACAAGAACTATGGACCGCTATTCATCAAAAAGTTTTAGAGAAATTAGATATTGACTTACAATTAAATTGAAATTTAGTTTTAATCGGGGAGCAGTTAACTAACAAAATCAAAGTAAAAAACTGGTTAATTTTAAATATTATATAAAATGCTTAATAAACTTATCTTATGTTATCTTATCATTAAAACATTTATGACATCGGATGATTCTAACACTGGCCCCTAAATGTCCCTGTTAGTAATGTTCAGGTCATACATGGTCAAGAATCAAACCCTACCCACAATCTTGAAACACTTAGTTGTTATGTAGGGAATTAAACTGTCTTATTTAGCTTATCTAAACAAGGTACATGAAATTAATCAAAAACTATTGTAGGCCTACAAAGCTATCTTGGATATTACGTGTATGTCACTAAGCATCTTAACAACTTTAAGCCTAAATGAGAATGATCTGGATTTGTTTGGTTGGTATAACAATTAACCTGTTTATCTATGTCTGTATTCTCTATCTAAATAATGTCATCTAGATCTCACCAAATACATCCCTAATTTGTAAATTTTACCTACATGATAACAGACCGTGGGACAAAAAAATAGCATCACTAACAAAACAGTCTTACTGGCTTAGGTGATGGTGTTAATTTTTGTGTAAACAAATAAAACCTTAGATTAGATTATCATGTATACCTACATACTGTACCTAGACATCCAAGATGCTTCAACAACTAGTGAGTTTTTATGGAATATCTGTATCTTGATAATTGAGGACAAAGGTTTTAGTACTGTGTAACATGTCCTGAGAGACCACCCCATCAGGGCATCCACCACTGAAATGTGGTGTCCAAATACAGGTGGTCTCTTGAAACAGATTTAATTTGAAGGATTATCAAAACTGAGTGGATTTCAGAATGTGGTCTTTCAAGACAGGTTTCCCTGTACCATAATACTACATGCATCTACATTAAAACCTGCTTTAGTGACCACCTGTGTGTAATGACCACCTGGTCACAAAGACCATTTTTGCTGGCCCTAATAGTACCAATTGTGTACAAACCAACCTCTATATAAAGACCATCTCTCTACAAAGACTAGTTGTGTTGTTGTGTCCCTAAGGGGGGGGTCATTATAAACAAGTTCCACTGTAATTAGACAAGTTATAATTGACACAAATGTTAGAATACTGGCCGGATTACAGGAATGAACAGAAAACAGCAAATATTCAGATGTGGGACCTACATGTAAAATTACCATTCCAATACAGTGGAACCTCGCCTAAGAGCCACCCCATTTAGGAGACCACCTCATATTTAAACGGGCATTAGTTGTGTTTATCCAAAAACGTTTGGCCTATTTCGAGTTTTTCTTCTTTAACTACTTGTATTTGATGTACAGTAACTAATAAGAGCTATATACAAACGTAAAAATTATTGTATTCCTATATACAGTTGAACTGGCATACATTGAACTCGCTTAATTTGAAAAATCGGTTAATTTGAAATGAAATGAAATTCCCCTACAGTATGTCGATATTTCCTATGCTAAAAAACTTTTTTAAATTTGAAATCGCTTTTTTTGAAAAATCAGATTATTTGAAATGAATTACAAGCTCCGGTGAACACTTAATGAGTTATTTTGATAACGGTTAATTTGAAGTGGATATTTGTCACAGGTGAATGAACTCCAGTTAAAGACCCAAATACAGGGACCCAGACCATAAAAAAAAATAGTTTTGAGACAAATTTTATTCTCAAAAGTTAAGAATTTTCCCAACTGTGGTAAGATTGTCTAGGGACTCTTGTAAATCTAGTTCCCGACAAGCTCTCATTCCTAGATCATTTACATTCCTTCGTAGCAATTTCTGGAAATATTGATAGAAAAGAGTGTTAAATAACAGATTTTTTTGGCAAAAAAGTAATTTTTCAGTGTAATGTTTATTTTCTATAAATAAAGTACAATTAAGATGTAAATAATCTATATTTATGCTTCTTTATGTCATAATCATAAATTTTCTTACAGTTTGAATTCTATGATCTCCATACATTGAAAGGGATACATTGAAACCCGGTGAATTTGAAATAAAATTCAAGGTCCCCACAATTTCATTATGACTGAGTTTGACTGTATTTTGTGAAAAAAGGTCAGGTCCATTGTGGTATTTATATACAAATAGCAAGGCTGAGTTTTTCATTTTTGTACATGTGTGCTATATCACAAGGTTTATGTACATGTGTGCTGTATCACAAGGTTTATGTACATGTGTGCTGTATCACAAGGTTTATGTACATGTGTGCTATATCACAAGGTTTATGTACATGTGTGCTGTATCACAATATCTATGTACATGTGTGCTGTATCACAATATCTATGTACATGTGTGCTATATCACAAGGTTTATGTACATGTTTGCTGTATCACAAGGTTTATGTACATGTGTGTTGTATCACAAGGTTTATGTACATGTGTGCTATATCACAAGGTTTATTTACATGTGTGCTATATCACAAGGTTTATGTACATGTGTGCTACATCACAAGGTTTATGTACATGTGTGCTACATCACAAGGTTTATGTACATGTGTGCTACATCACAAGGTTTATGTACATGTGTGCTACATCACAAGGTTTATGTACATGTGTGCTGTATCACAAGGTTTATGTACATGTGTGCTGTATCACAAGGTTTATGTACATGTGTGCTACATCACAAGGTTTATGTACATGTGTGCTACATCACAAGGTTTATGTACATGTGTGCTATATCACAAGGTTTATGTACATGTGTGTTGTATCACAAGGTTTATGTACATGTGTGCTGCATCACAAGATCTGTGTACATGTGTGCTGTATCACAAGATCTGTGTACATGTGTGCTATATTCTACATGTGTGCTATATCACAAGTATGTTGTACATGTGTGCTATATCACAATATCTATGTACATGTGTGCTGTATCAAAATATCTTTGTACATTTTAGCTGTAGAACTAATTCAAAATGTATTGACATGTATGTGTGCTATACATTGCATCACTGTTCCAGAATATTAACACCTGAGTAAGACCTGTCACTCCGACTTATTTCAAACTTTTCACCCTCCCATTCATAGTTGCCCTCAATCTGAGACAATGACAGCAGTAGTCAGTGTATTGATCTAAATCTCGTGTGTTGACTTTTTTTTGGTCTTATCTTATTTTTAAAATTAGTTAAACTACTCTGTACATAGTTACATATACTCTGCTCAATGATGAAAAGTGCTGTCATGACAACTATAAAAAAACTGAGATAATAATAATCAAAACCGCATAAATAGATAAGAATGTCGTGTTACACATTCAAAGATCAAACTATATAGGGCCTAGGACATTTTCTTATAAAGTCATTGTCATCAGATTCCTCTTGCTAATGATTGTTTTATTCAGGTGTTTTACAAATCTTTTACTTAAAATGTTTCGATTACACGTATGGTTCGGTGATGGTCAAGTGAATGGTCAAGGAGATTTAAGCTTTTCATGTGCATGTAATCATCAGGCGTTTGCAAGTGCACGTGTAAATTGGCATTAAACTTTCTCAAATAATCGGGTCAATGAGATACCGATTAGACGTGAGAGCTAGGTGTTATTTTAATCCATTCAACCCTAAAGACACATTTGGACTAGTCTAAATCATTGATTTACAGAAGAGTCCATTGTTCTTCAAGGGTTGATGAGTTACATGTAATGTACATGTATGTTGCTCTAAATACTCAGCCACTATATATATATAGTGGTTCGAATATTTAGTCGAATTCTTACGAAATTAACTACGCAGTTTCTGAGGAGATAACAAATTAAATTTGAAATCAGATCCAAATTTTACTGTATACAGGGTTATTTTTGCCCCGTGTTATTTTCGCCCTAATGCATTTGCAAACAGTTTTGCCCTGTTTTAAATTCGCCCAGACTTTTATTATTAAAATTAAATGAATTTACCATTTTGAATTCACCCAGTTTTGAAATCGCCCACTGACGATGAGGATGACAGGGGCAAAAATAAAACGGGGTCAAAAAATTACAAATCACTTTTCTTATGACAGATCATATTTGACTTTGTTTCTTTGAAGATATGATAATTAATTCTCCTGATATTTTGTATGTATATGTAGGCCTATGTGTAGGATAATGACATAGATTTCAAAACCAAAAGGTATGTTAATACTTCCCTTGGCTGTATTGGTTATTGACCAAATTCCAAGCTGAGGTGTAGGCGACTTATCTTATTGACTAAGATGTTAGAGGTCATCCTGACCAGAGCATTGCATCTCTCCTATACAAAGGCTTTCACCACAAAATAATTTGTAATATTATATAATTACCACATATCTGACAAACAGGTCCGCTATACACAGATATATCCTTGAATCCCGGGAATTCTGGCATGTTGATATTGTTGTACTTGGATCTTAATTCAGAAGAAGTAAACTAGGAATTTAACATTTACACAATGTATTTCATTGTTTTAGAAATTGAATTTTTCTTTAAGAAGCAGTAAAAAAAAAAATCAAAATTAAAGGTGTAAACATTAACTAATATCAACCCTGCCCCCGTCCCCCCAGTCACCAAGATCAATAAATAGTATGGTCTACGGTCATAATTCAGAAGTTCATATAGCATGCATATATATATATATATATGGGGAAAAAATTCACAAAATTCTTATTCTAAATCATACACCCCTGAATTCTGACAGTGGACATAACCATTCTTTGGGATGGGCAGGTCCAATTGTGACTTCAGGGGTTGATGGTTTAAAAAAAATAATTGTTTGATGTGTCGCCATCAGTAGTTTTAGAAGTGGGTTGGTTGGGTCTGCTGATAAGTAAAACAAAAATAAGCAACCAAAGACTGCCTAAATAATTTGGGTTGGGGCTTTTTTTTTTGGGGGGGAGGGGTTTGGCCATGTTAGGACAAATCTGAAAATGTTTAAGGAAATGTTTTTTTTTCATAGTAATTTAAGTGTACCTTTTTACACTCATAAGAAAGGACATTCAATTTCAAATCACAACTGTCTCAAAAAGGGGATGGTAGATATAAATGAGTTTCTATTTCCAAACAAAATTTTGTTCAAGTTATGAATATTTATGTACAGACAAATAACAAAAACACTTATCATTTTTTTTTTGGAAGTACAAATACAGGGTAAGGCAGGTAGTAGAACTAAATGCAAAAAGGGTTGGATGGGTGCAAAACTGGGACAAGGTGATGCAAATTCAAGGATGGGCAGGCACAAATTTGGAAGGGTTGGGCACTCCAGCTGCTTAAATTAGACCCTCTAGCTAGATCACTGGTAGCCTATATTTTAACATATACATGTACTTTAAATGATATATTAAATATGTGTACACTGGATACTAATACAAAGATAATACCCGGTACAGGAATTTATTTAACTATAATCAGCTCTGTGATAACGCTTTGTCAACAATGTAATATTTGTATTTCACTGTACATTCCAGTTTATTATCATAATTCTTCTGTTGTCACTGATGGGTTCATGAGTTAATTTGTAACAGTGATCTAATTTTTGTTTTTCCTTAATTTACTTATTCATCCCTGAAGACACATTTGGACTGACCAAAGTCATTAATTTATAGAAGAGTCCATTGTTTCTAAGGTGTTGATGAGTTAGATATAAGATTTCTCTAACTCTGAAATATTATAATGAATAAATATGAAGATACACAAAAATAACTAACAAACTAATTAATTTACTCTCATAATGAGTCTTAAGCTAATTAGGACTGTCTCACATGATTTGGTTATAGATGAAAAAGCGAGTACAGCACTACAACAGGGTGACAAAAGTCAGAAAACTTTTTCTTTTCTCTTTATATTTCATAAAAAAATTTAAGCTACTCTATAACATATGCACAGATAATGTGACCACTTGAACCTACACCGATCATGTGACCACTAGAACCTACACCGATCATTTGATCACTGGAACAAACACCAATCATGTGACCACTAGAACCTACACAGATCATGTGACCACTACAACCTACACAGATCATGTGACCACTAGAACCTACACAGATATTGTGACCACTAGAACCTACATATATCATGTGACCACTAGAACCTACACAGATATTGTGACCATTAGAACCTACACAAATCATGTGACCACTAGAACCTACACAGATCATGTGACCACTAGAACCTACACAAATCATGTGACCACTAGAACCTACACAGATCATGTGACCACTAGAACCTACACAGATATTGTGACCACTAGAACCTACACAGATCATGTGACCACTAGAACCTACACAGATTATGTGACCACTAGAACCTACACAGATATTGTGACCACTAGAACCTACACAGATCATGTGACCACTAGAACCTACACAGATCATGTGACCACTAGAACCTACACAGATCATGTGACCACTAGAACCTACACAGATCTTGTGACCACTAGAACCTACACAGATCATGTGACCACTAGAACCTACACAGATCATGTGACCACTAGAACCTACACAGATCTTGTGACCACTAGAACCTACACAGATCATGTGACCACTAGAACCTACACAGATCATGTGACCACTAGAACCTACACAGATCATGTGACCACTAGAACCTACACAGATATTGTGACCACTAGAACCTACATATATCATGTGACCACTAGAACCTACACAGATATTGTGACCATTAGAACCTACACAAATCATGTGACCACTAGAACCTACACAGATATTGTGACCACTAGAACCTACACAGATATTGTGACCACTAGAACCTACACAGATATTGTGACCACTAGAACCTACACAGATATTGTGACCACTAGAACCTACACAGATCATGTGACCACTAGAACCTACACAGATCATGTGACCACTAGAACCTACACAGATCTTGTGACCACTAGAACCTACACAGATCATGTGACCACTACAACCTACACAGATCTTGTGACCACTAGAACCTACACAGATCATGTGACCACTAGAACCTACACAGATCATGTGACCACTAGAACCTACACAGATATTGTGACCACTAGAACCTACACAGATCATGTGACCACTAGAACCTACACAGATTATGTGACCACTAGAACCTACACAGATATTGTGACCACTAGAACCTACACAGATCATGTGACCACTACAACCTACACAGATCTTGTGACCACTAGAACCTACACAGATCATGTGACCACTACAACCTACACAGATCATGTGACCACTACAACTTACACAAATCATATGTGACCACTAGAACCTACACAGATAATGTGACCACAAGTACCTACATATATACAGATCATGTGACCACTACAACCTACACAGATCATGTGACCACTACAACCTACACAGATCATGTGACCACTACAACCTACACAGATCATGTGACCACTACAACTTACACAAATCATATGTGACCACTAGAACCTACACAGATAATGTGACCACAAGTACCTACATATATACAGATCATGTGACCACTAGAACCTAACACAATCATGTGAATGTTATAAAAGTTACCCAGAAAGTCTTCAGGGAAAAGTTATCCCTGTTTACTTGTGATCAGTGAAATTATGTAATTTACTGAGCCGGCCTGGCTCAGTCGGTAGCGCGCTCGACTCTGGATCGTGGGGTCATGAGTTCGAGTCCTGCCGGCGGCAGGTTGGTTTCCTGTCTTTCGGATGAGACAGTAAAAACTGGAGGTCCCGTGTCTCAGTAAGTGTCGGCACGTTAAAGAACCCTCACTGCTCAACGGCCATAAGTGCCGAGCATAGGCCAAAATCTGAAGCCCTTCACCGGCATTTGGTGACGTCTCCATATGAGTGAAATATTCTTGGGTGAGACATTAAACAACAATAAACAAACAAACAAACATGTAATTTACTTAGAAAAACTTTCAGTTTCTATTTAGAGTTTTTAATGTATATATACTTATCTACATGTACATTTCTTGTACATTTATATCAGTTAACCTTAAGGGATTAACCTTCTATCGCAGTTTACTTCATGTTAATTAGTGACACTTACCTTTCACAGAAGTAATAGCCTATGTCTAGACAAATGAATACATTGTGTATATTAATATTTTTGTTGTTGTTGTTGTTGTTGTTTCAGATTTTCAATTTGATAGTCATGCCTACTTATTATACCATGTACTTACATGTAATCTAATTATTAGATAAATATATAATGATCACATATTAGTTTCACAAACCACAAATGCCCCCAGGTATAACTTTACATCTGAATTAGAATATTAAGTGTATAACACTATATACTAAGTAGTTTCAAACTACCCTGATCTTTATCAAGTACATGTACAATGTAGATGCATGTAATTTTCATTCATATTTTACCTCACTTGGCCTTAGGGGATAACTCTAAAAATTGTTACAGAAGTAAAAAGGGATCACACTTTAAACAATGAAATCTCTCACTTCGAGTCCCGCTGGAACCTAAGCTGATATTTGTGAGAAAGTTTGCCAGTTTACTTGCGGTAGGCGGGTAAGGTCTCCTCCCGGGTACATTGTAGCTGGGTTATCTCCTCCACCAATAAAAAGTGACTACCACCATAGTAGTAGTGGGATTTGAAGTAGCAAAGTTGTTTTATGAGACTTTTCTTTTACTCCCGTATTTTGAAGAACTTTAATTCAATCAGTTTTAATTTAATCATTATTTATTTATTTATTTATTTATTTATTTATTTATTCATTTATTTATTTATTTATTTACTTTATTGATTTATTTATTTCCTTTATTTATTTATTTATTTATTTATTCATTTATTTACTTTATTTATTTATTTATTTATTTATTTACTTTACTTTATTGATTTATTTATTTACTTTATTTATTTATTTATTTATTTATTTATTTATTCATTTATTTACTTTATGTATTTATTTATTTATTTATTTGTTTGTTTATTTATTTATTTATGTATTTATTTATTTATTTGTTTGTTTGTTTATTTATTTATTTACTTTATTTATTTATTTATTTACTTTATTTATTTATTTATTTATTCATTTATTTACTTTATGTATTTATTTATTTATTTATTTGTTTATTTATTTATGTATTTATTTATTTATTTACTTTATTTATTTATTTTATTGACCTATTATTTTCTAATTTCAGGTACAAGCTGTTCATCATCATCCTAACATTTTTATGCTACATGAGTTACCATCTGTCCCGAAAACCTATAAGCGTTGTCAAGGTAAACAAAAGTTATACACAATTTTATCTCATTTTAACACTCGTTCACAGTCAGTTTTCATTTGTGATTCTTTTTATGATCTTTTAGGCCTTACTCACCAATATTTCAGTTATTTAGTGGTGACTAGATTTTCATGGTGGAGGTGAAATCCTGGACACATTATGTACCTTGGAAAAGATCCCTAATTTTCCTGGACACATTATGTACCTGGGAAAAGATCCATAACCTTCCTGGAAGCATTATGTACAAATATATCTGGGAAAAGACCCATAACGTTCCTGGACACATTACATACTTTGGAAAAGATCTGTAACTTTCCTGGACACATAAAGTGCCTGGGGAAAGATCCATAAATTTCTTGGACACATTGTGTAACTGGGAAAAGACCCATAACCTTCCTGGGCACATTATGTACAAATGTACTTGGGGATCGACTCATAACCTTCCTGGGCACATTATGTACCTGAGAAAAGAACCATAACCTTCCTGGACACATAATGTACAAATTTACTTGGGAAAAGACCCATAACCTTCCTGGATACATAATGTATCTAGAAAAGACCCATAACCTTCCTGGATATATTATTTACCTGGGAAAAGATCTATAACCTTCCTGGACACATTATATTCCTGAGAAATGATCCATAACCTTCCTGGACATATAAGGTACCTTGGAAAAGACTTATAATTTTCCTGGACACATTATGTACCTGGGAAAGACCCATAACATTCCTGGATACATTATGTACAAATGTACCTGGGAAAAGTCCTGTAATTTTCCTGGACATATTATGTATCTGGTGAAAAGACCTATAACCTTCCTGTACACATTATGTACTTAAGAAAAGACCCATGACCTTCCTGGGCACATTATGTACAAATGTACCAGGGAAAAGATCTGTAACCTTTCTGGACACATTACGTACAAATGTACTTGGAAAAAGACCTATTACCTTCCTGGACACATTATGTATCTGGTGAAAATACCCATAACCTTCCTGGACACTTAACTTGCGAAAAAGATCAATAGTCTTCTTGGATAAATTTTGTACTTGGCAAAAATATTCATAACCTTCATGGATACATTATGTACCAAATAGAAGACCCATAGCCTTCTGGATACACTATTTTATGTGCCTGGAAAAAATGTATGACCTTACTTGTAAATTATGTGCCTTGGAAAAACCATTGACCTATAATACATTTATAATGGACATGTACTTGAGAAAGGATCATTGACCTTCCTTGTAAATTATGTACCAGAAAAAAGACCATTGGCCTTCCTGTTAAATTATGTGCAAGGGAAAGATTTTTGGCCTTCTTAGTAAATTATGTACCTTGGAAAAACCATTGACCTTTTTATACATTATGTACTTGAGATAAAAATCTGATTGGCCTTCCTGGTAAATTATGTACCAGGGAAAGGTCATTGGTCTTCATAGTAAATTATGTACCAGGGAAAGACCATTGGCCTTCCTGGTTGTGGTTGTTGTTGTTGTATTGTTGTTTAACGTCCCATTCAAGAATTTTTCACTAATACAAAGATGTCACCAATGCCGGCGAAGGGCTTCAAAGTTTGGCCTTTGCTTGGCACTTACAGCCATTGAGCAGTAAGGGCTTTTTAATGTACCGACACCTACTGCGACATGGGAGCTAAATTTTTACTGTCTAATGGAAGGATAGGAATCCGACCTGGACTTGAACTCACGACCTCACGATCAAAAACCGACTGAGCCATGCTCTTTGCCTTCCTGGTAAATGATATGCTAGGGAAAGACCATTGGCCTTCCTTGATAACTTAAAAGTAATTGAGGAAACATACTTTGACCTTCCAGAAATTAACTGGCAAACTTTTCAACATGATCAGTCTGGGTTCAGCCAATGGGACAAACAAATTATAAGAAATAAATGTCAATAAAATGATGATCTATTGATACAGCACATACACTAACCTATCAATTACACTTCACACTTATAAATATGTCAGTTAAACATTGAACTATCAACACAACACTTCTGACATATTTAAAAGTGTGTAGTGATAGGTCAGTGTATATGTTGTTGATAGATTGTTGTGTCACTGACATATTTAGAAGTGTGTAGTGATGATAGGTCAGTATATATTGTTGATAGATATTTAGAAGTGTGTAGTGATAGGTCAGTGTATATATTGTTGATAGATATTTAGAAGTGTGTAGTGATAGGTCAGTGTATATATTGTTGATAGATATTTAGAAGTGTGTAGTGATAGGTCAGTGTATATATTGTTGATAGATATTTAGAAGTGTGTAGTGATAGGTCAGTGTATATATTGTTGATAGATATTTAGAAGTGTGTAGTGATAGGTCAGTGTATATATTGTTGATAGATTGCTGTTTCACTGACATATTTAGAAGTGTGTAGTGATGATAGGTCAGTGTATATGTTGTTGATAGATTGCTGTTTCACTGACATATTTAGAAGTGTGTACTGATGATAGGTCAGTGTATATGTTGTTGATAGATTTCTGTTTCACTGACATATTTAGAATTGTGTAGTGATGAAAGGTCAGTGTATATGTTGATGATAGATTGCTGTTTCACTGACATATTTAGAAGTGTGTAGTGATAGGTCAGTGTGTATGTTGTTGATAGATTGCTGTTACACTGACATATTTAGAAGTGTGTAGTGATGATAGGTCAGTGTATATGTTGTTGATAGATTGCTGTTTCACTGACATATTTAGAAGTGTGTAGTGATGATAGGTCAGTGTATATATTGTTGATAGATTGCTGTTACACTGACATATTTAGAAGTGTGTAGTGATAGGTCAGTGTATATGTTGTTGATAGATTGCTGTTTCACTGACATATTTAGAAGTGTGTAGTGATGATAGGTCAGTGTATATGTTGTTGATAGATTGCTGTTTCACTGACATATTTAGAAGTGTGTAGTGATGATAGGTCAGTGTATATATTGTTGATAGATTGCTGTTTCACTGACATATTTAGAAGTGTGTAGTGATGATAGGTCAGTGTGTATGTTGTTTTCATTTCCATAATTGTATTATATCATCAATTTCAACATTAAGTCCCTGTACCACAGTTAGGCTTTAGCCAGGTTGACGAGAGGTGCTAGAGGGATATCATATCTTTAAATAGTGTGATCATGTGGTCATATTTCAGTCAAACGGCTGATATTTCTGATCAAAGTATGTGTCAGTATCATCTATCAGCATTCAACCCATGTATACCTATCAACACATTTGGACTGGTCTTAGTCATTAATTTACAGAAGAGTCCAATGTTTTTCAGGGGTAGATGAGTTAAACTTATGTCCAAAGTTTTACAATATATTTTTGAATGGAATATTACATTACCAACAATGTACGATTTTTTATACTTTCCTTGTCAGAGTGAACTCCACAGAAACTGTTCCAGTCTAGCAGGTGCTCCAAACCATCCAAATGATTCCGTATGGTGCGACTGGGCTCCCTTTGGTAAGATATTATAATATAGTCATTCAAATCAAATCACAGTGAAACCTGTCTTGAAAGATCACCCTATCTGCCGCTGAAATGTGGTCTCTTAAGACAGGTGGTCTCTTAAGACAGGTGGTCTCTCAAAAGAAGTTTTATACAAAGACGTATCAAACCAAGTATCTTACATGAAATTGTCTCTCAAGACAGGTAGTCTCTCAAAAGAGGTATTATACAAAGACATATTAAACCAAGCATCTTACACGAGAGTGTCTCAGTTAAGACAGGTTCCACTGTACTTTCAATTTGCCACTAATATGAAGTTAGATGATCATTGTGGACTGTTACAGTACTTACATGTCCAGAAGTCACCTCTTGTATGGTTGAGTGACCTGCAGCATACTTATGATGCAGTCTCAGTTCGATTTTTGTATCAAAGTAAAAATACTAAAAAACGAAATTTGGGGATTCCAAAAGTTATCGATAGCACACAAAATCGTAATTCATGGAATTTTAGGAAATTGTATTGAAAAGCATCTTTATTTAAAATTGTGTTGTTAAATGTTAAAGGCCTTGCCCTCCATACACCTGAGTGTTGTCCATATTATACATGAAATCAAATCATTCTCACTTGTAGCTGAGTATAACTATCATTATTAATCCACATTTAACAAAAATTGGTGAGGGATATACAAATGCGATTCATGTATCCAAATGTTGACTCGTATGTGCATCTGGTCAATATAGAGTGTGGAGAATACCTCAAAATCATTGAAAAAAAATTCAATTAAATTCATATATACATCAACTTTGATGTCTTTTAGTGACTTTTGCTGTATGTAGAATTTTCACTTGTGATCTTTTTTTCTGTTACCATGGAAACACACAGCCAAAGTCACTGATGTCATTGTTTCTGGATCTTAACAACTACATGTATGTCCATGTTGTCTTTTCAGATAAGAACAACTACAGCTCATTGTTTGGGGCTTTGGATTTGGCATACCTCTTTTCCTATGCAGTTGGAATGTTCTTCACGTAAGGCGTTCATTAAGTCACTCCAAGTCAAACGATAATCTTTATCAACAGTTGTCTCTGACTCTTCTTCAAATAATGATCTCTTCTCAGCAGATTTTAATCAAGTTTGGTAGGGAGAATTAATGTTGAACAGGGCTTTATTATTGTAAACAACAATATCAAGGTAATGATGGTCACTAACTAATCAGAATATCACTGAGGATCATACAAATGTATTATGACATCTTAATATGGTTGAACTAGTGAGATGTTGAAATATGTAGACATGTTTGAACTAGTGAGATGTTGAAATATCTAGACATGTTTGAACTAGTGAGATGTTGAAATATCTAGACATGTTTGAACTAGTGAGATGTTGAAATATCTAGACATGTTTGAACTAGTGAGATGTTGAAATATCTAGACATGTTTGAACTAGTGAGATGTTGAAATATCTAGACATGTTTGAACTAATGAGATGTTGAAATATCTAGACATGTTTGAAATAGTGAGATGTTGAAATGTCTAGACATGTTTGAAATAGTGAGATGTTTCATTATGTGTATACCAGTATGTTTGAACTAGTGAGATGTTTCATTATCTAGACATGTTCAAACTAGTGAGATTGTACATTTTCTATGCATGTTTGAACTAGTGAGTTGTTGAAATATCTAGACATGTTTCAACTAGCGAGATGTTTCATTATCTAGATATATTGAACTAGCGAGATGTTTCATTATCTAGATATATTGAACTAGTGAGATGTTTCATTATCTAGACATGTTCAAACTAGTGAGATTGTACATTTTCTATGCATGTTTGAACTAGTGAGTTGTTGAAATATCTAGACATGTTTCAACTAGCGAGATGTTTCATTATCTAGATATATTGAACTAGCGAGATGTTTCATTATCTAGACATGTTTGAACTAGTGAGATGTTACCTTGAGACATTTGAACTAGTTAGATATGTGTATGATGTGTTGTCATGTTGACATATATTTTGCTTCAGATTTTGCTGAGTAATCTTTTCTATGATGTCATTGATATAGTTTTAAAACACTGCTACTTTACATCAGAGTAAGATATATCTAGTCAACAGGATGTTTGTGCTTGTCTGCACTGTTTTATATTTAACACCATGAACAAGCTTTTATTACATGCATGTGTAATATTACATGTGAAGTACTCAATCTACCCTTGGACTCGATGTCACAAAAAATTGTTATTTTGTAATTTTGAAATAAGATACACTTAACATACAGAATGACAAAAACAAGATAAATTTATAAAACTGAGGTGAACCACTTTTGGTCCATAATGGCAGAGTGCTAAGCTCGTAAGGGAGAGGCCCTGGGAAGCACAATAGAAATACAAAGTCAAATGTTTTCTTGATGAAACTTAAAATTGATGCCCCTAACATGGCAGGCATGTTTATATATAAAAGATCTGTCACTGCATTTGTGTCATCCATAACACAGGTAAAAATTTGTTGCACTTTACTTTAAACTGGTGACATCTTTCTCTCTCTCTCTCTCTCTCTCTCTCTCTCTCTCTCTCTCTCTCTCTCTCTCTCTCTCTCTCTCTCTCTCTCTCTCTCTCTCAATCAATATATATATATATATATCGGTGTGTGTGTATATATATATATATATATATATATATATATATATATATATATATATATATATATATATATATATATATATATATATATATATATATATGACATACATGACAATGATATTAGAGTAGCTCATTCTTGTGATCGGTATGGTACCATCATAGAGTGATGATGTCATGTTATAGATACTGTCTATATATTTTGTGTTGTTGTTTTTCAGTGGACATACTGCCGAACGTATGAATCTGAGATACTTTCTGACTCTGGGCATGCTTAGTAGTGGTATAATGACGGCTGCATTTGGCTTTGGCTATTTTTTTGACATCCATTCAATAGCATTTTATATGATTGTACAGGTGAATAATCATTCTGAAGCATTTTACATACAGATGAGTACAGTAATCATTTTAAGGCATTTTACATAAGTGTACAGATGAGTGCAGTAGTCATACTAAAGCATTTTATATGATGTAGAGATAAGTACAGTAATCATACTAAAGCATTTATATGACGTAGAGATGAGTACAGTAATCATACTAAAGCATTTTATATGATGTAGAGATGAGTACAGTAATCATACTAAAGCATTTTATATGATGTAGAGATGAGTACAGTAATCATACTAAAGCATGTTATATGATGTGGAGATGAGTACAGTAATCATACTAAAGCATGTTATATGATGTAGAGATGAGTACAGTAATCATTCTAAGGCATTTTATATAAGTGTACAGATGAGTGCAGTAATCATACTAAACCATTTTATATAATGTAGAGATGAGTACAGTAATCATACTAAAGCATTTTGATTTAATATGATGTAGAGATGAGTGCAGTTATCATTCTAAAGCATTTTATATGATGTACAGATGAGTACAGTAATCATTCTAAGACATTTTACATAAGTGTACAGATGAGTACTGTAATCATTCTAAGACATTTTACATAAGTGTACAGATGAGTACTGTAATCATACTAAAGCATTTTATATAATGTAGAGATGAGTACAGTAATCATACTAAAGCAGTTATATAATGTAGAGATAAGTGCAGTAATCATTCTAAAGCATTTTATATGATGTACAGATGAGTACAGTAATCATTCTAAGACATTTTACATAAGTGTACAGATGAGTACTGTAATCATACTAAAGCATTTTATATAATGTAGAGATGAGTGCAGTAATCATTCTAAAGCATTCTATGTGTTAAATGTTTACTGATATTTTATACAAAATTTGGATAGAAAGCCTGGGTGTAGAGTGACTTTTCTATCGTCATTGATTGACATCTTAAATGTAAAACGAGAAATAATACTATGTTGTAAAAATGATGACATAAAAACAGGTAAGTACTCTAACATACATTCTACTGTTATATTGTTACATTTTATACCAGGCTGTTCAGGTTATATTGTATGGAGTCATTGCATATAATTTTTATTCTGTTTAGAGTGTTGGAGGATTTGTTCAGTCATCGGGATGGCCCAGTGTTGTAACTTGTATGGGGAACTGGTATGGCAAAGGCAAGTAAGTATTCTTCTTGTTATATTGTCCTGTTATAGAACTCAGTTTATTCTACATCATTTAATTTTTTGAACTTGTATCATTACTTCTGGATTCAGTTATGGTTGTTCAGTGGTAGTGAACTCCCCTGTGTTACATCATTAACTGTGGTAGCTCATTAGTTAAACATTTACCAGCAGATTCAAGAAAATATTTTCTTGTAGCAATGGTGGAACATTTACCTGTTTTATCACTGATGATATGTCCATTGTAGAATATGTTCCTGTTTTATCTCAATGGTAGAACCACTAAAAGCAGCTGCTCAATAAAGTTAAGAGACCAAACAACTGTTTTTGCATCAATAAGGGTGGCATGAAATATCATAAAGAATTCAAATATTAAAAGTTGTACAACAGTTTCATGTTTTATCAACCTTCACAAGCAATTCTTGTAATTTTAATATATCTTTGCTTTTATTTTGGATTTCAGACGAGGACTCATAATGGGCATTTGGAACTCTCATACTTCCGTTGGAAATATCCTCGGATCAATCATTGCCGGTGCTTTTGTAAATTATGCATGGGGATGGTCTTTCGTTGTTCCAGGAATTATCATCGGATCCTTAGGAATCGTTGTCTTCTTCTTCCTAGTTCCACGTAAGAAACATATCTTTTTATATTTTACATACAGTAGAACCTCACTTAAAGTCACCACCCCACTTAAAGTCACCACCTCACTTGTAGTCACCACCTCATTTATAGTCACCACCTCACTTTAAGTCACCAACGAAATTAGTCAACACCTCACATATAGCCACCACTTCACTGAAAGTCACCACCTCACTTACAGTTACCACCTCACATATAGTCACTACCTCACTCAAAGTCACCACCTCACTTATAGTCACCACCTAGCTTAGAGTCACCACCTCACTTATAATCAACACCTAACTTAAAGTCACCACCTCACTTATAATCAACACCTCACTTTAAGTCACCACCTCACTTAAAGTAACCACCTTACATAAAGTCACCACCTCAATTATGGTCACCACCTCACCTATAGTCACCACCTCACAAAAAAGACTAAATATTCAGTCTCTTGAAAACTTCCTTGTAAATATTTAATAAGTACAGACTAAAGAGATCACCTTGCTAGTCAGACCATTGTGCCAGTCAGTTAGGGGACTTTAATAGCAGGGTTTCACTGTAAGACTATGTATGACGTAAAAGATCACCTTATTAATCAGACCACTTTGTGCCAGTCAGTTTGGTATAGGCCTTAATAGCGAGAATTATTACCGATCATTCTTGCCAAGAACCATTTACCTCTAAGGCCATGGTTTGTTTACACTTTTTCAGTTTTGTGACTTGTATTTTACTTATATTTTTCACAGGCAGGTTGAATAAACATCTTTGATTTCATCAAATACAGTAAAACCTGCTATAGCAGCCACCTTTATATAAGGATTACCTGTTTATAAAGGCCAATTTTTTTTAAAATTCCTTGACTGTATACTTCAACTAAATTGAACCTGTGTATAAGGGTCACCTGCACATAAAGGTCAATATTTTCTGGTCCCTTGGGTGGACCCTATATACAAGTTTCACTGTAATTGTGAATGCTTAAACAATTTAGTTTGTCGTCAAACTAGAGCCCCTGACAAGATTTGGTCCCTGCCCTTAAACCCTTTTTTATCAGATGTAATTACTATATTTCAAATAAATTTTTGTTGTCTACTTTCAATCTTTTGTTTTATTTTCACAGACCCAATGGATGCCCACTGTGATTTACCAGACCATCATGGGGAGGTAACTATATTAGTTCTTGCCCTCATCTACAGAATATTTATAAGCATATTTCCTTTGCAATGCTGAATTTTAAGACCTTCATTCATTTCTTTAGATGTGTTAGGCCTCAAAAACCCTTACAAGTACATGTCTAAAAAGTTTGAATTTATTATTTATTGTGAAATGGCATCAGAATTTAATTTAGGTCCTGAAAAAAGTTCTGAAAATGAAAAAGTAATGAACAAAAGCCTTCATCTATATTTTTTTGACCACAGGGCAAAGGAAATCCTGGGCAGTTAATTGACAATGCCCATCTGTCTGTCAGTCTCATGCCTCAACAATTTGGTTTAGATGGTTTGTTTATAGCTCTGTTGAGTGAGTTTTAAAATACAATGCTTCATAATTTGCCCATACTGTCAAAAGTATTTTCTTGTTACTCAGTTTCTAACAATAATCTAACCAGAAAGAGTATTACCGGTACACAAAACACAGAATCAAACAGTGATTGATAATTGATTCTGCTGATTCTAGAACTGACCAAGACTGAAGTGTAGAATAAAAATTCTAATATCTTGATATCAAATGGAATTCAAATTTATAATAAACAAAAATAAATGGTATGTTTTTGTGATTGTTTTGTAGTTTTGTAATTCATAATTTGCTGTTTATTATTTATCATTCCTTGAATTTTATCTAAAAAATGACTTGAAAATCCTTGAAAAACTCCTGAATTATACTGTGAAAATATTTATACCCATATAACATTTATAATCATATCTAAAATTGTATATGGCAACTCAAACGTTTCACTAAGTGAAATGTTGAGTTGCCTGTTTGATAGCAGCTGTTGAGACGTCTGTACCAACTGTGACAAGGATTCGTTCCTCACATATTTCATTTGGATTTGACCATGAACTCACGGTGGGTGTGACCAGTCGCCAGGTGATGCTTACTCCTTCATTGCACCTGATCCCACCTCTTGATTTCCAGAGGTCAGTGTATGTCAGTTTTTACCAGATTTGTACCTATATCCTGAACATCCTAAAAATTTATACTTTGGTATCTGAGATTTTTTATATGATCTTGAGATAATTTTTTCAGATATCATCATATGGAGAAAATAAAGATTATGGTAGCAAAGACAAAGAGACGTCAGATTTAGTAAGTATATTTTGTTAAATTGTGTCCGTAAACTTAAATATTGCTTTGTTTAACCCTTTCAACATGTTCATCCTTAATTATCTATAGAGAGTATGTTCATTTCTATTGTTTAGACTGGTCCATTGTGGTCTGTAGGGTTGAAAGGGTTAAACAGGTTCAAGACGGAATATCTGTTAAAATTGATCGAAAATCACATTAACAAATCCCCAACAGTTGATAAATTTGAGATTATCTGCAACAGGAAACCATATTAAAATGTAACAATGCTATATTGAGGCATAATTAAGTCTAATTAATTTGAAGACAATGAACTAGTCTAAATCTGTAATATCTGAAAATCTCAAGAAAATTGATTTTTTTTTTTTTTTTGGATGAAACTTAAAAAACCAAGAGCCAGTGTTACTGGAGACATGATACGTAAATGAACCGTGACTGCATTGACAATGGTGCATAGTACAGGTCAAAAGTTGTGGCACTTTAGATTATCAGTCATTGAAAATTACTTAGTTATCCTGATTTCTTTACCCTAATTTATGTTTGTCAATAACATAAAAATTTTGATGAAAATAAATATGCCACTAAAGTTTTCTCTTAATGGTGTGCAATCTGGTTCCATTTTCATTTTCAGGCAGCTAAGATAGTATTTCTTTTTTTAAAAAATGCTCCGAAATTGGATTTAGGTCCTGGTAAACTAAGTGCTTTTAACGTCCTTATTTTTTAAGTTTTCTTACCAGTATCTTGTATACCTGATATAGAATATTGATTTCTTATTGTCGGAGTTGTAAGTTTATTTTTTGTGCCATTGCAGTCTGACTATGATGACCTGTTTCTGGTAAATTACGCAGATTTAATTTTTACATCTTCATCTAACATTTTTTGTACTCACTGGCATGCATGCTGAGCATGATGAGCATGATGGTTTGTTTGTTTTAACCTCTTAATTAAAAGGATGATTGCTGCTGAAAAAATCTGAATTATTGAAAGTTCAGAATTATGATTAAGGAAAAACCATGTGAAATGTATTATTTTGAATATAAGTGTGAATGCTAAATTCTGGATTTTTGAAGCGCAGCGCCGTAAACCTATTAGTAGTAACTGCAGTCTTGCATGTGATTTTGGTTGGCAAAATGATACAAATACAATATACCTGCAAAAACATAGACTTTGTTATAGTAACTGATTGTTTCTTGACATCATTTTCCGGGAATCTGTATCATTTTGCCAACCAAAGACCGGCTAAGTCACAGGACCGCAGTTACTGCTAAAGGGTCTATCGTGGAAGACGAAACATTTTGCATACCCAGTTATTATGAATTTGAGTTATGGAAGAATCCTATGATGTTACACTAAGTGTTTGTATACCAGTACACACAGCATGAAATGTACATGTATAGAAATTTTTTTAAAGTTATATAAAATTTTTCAAAATAAAGCAAAAGAAATGAAAAATAAAAAATGAAGAATTGACATCAAAGGGTCATAGTTTATCAGCAATCATTCTTAAAATTATAATTTTTATTTACATGTATTAATTAATTCACAAACAAGAAAAAACTGCCTGAAAACATTAACTTTGTATCTTTTCCACTTGTGTTCAACAAGAGAATTTAGATAAACTGGTATATTTCATTTCTGTGATTTTGAAGTCCTGCTTCAATGCTACATGTTTAATCTTCAAAATAAAATTTAAAAGCAAAATTTATACTTCAAAAGCTCAGTCAGTTTTTTTTTATTTTACATAAATTCACAAGATTTTTCCAAAGCCTGTGGAATAATTTATGGGATATTTGATTTATGCTTTGATGAATGAAGAATGTGAAAAAGATAATGTTTCAATTTATGTAGACTACCACATCTTAAAATTATGACATCTCCATATACTACGGTAAAGGAGTATTAGCTGTGTTCACCCCCCCCCCAAAAAAAAATTTCACTTCATTCAATTTTTACTATATGTACTTGATGAACAGTAACAAAGAACTATATACAGGCATAAAAAAATCTTATATTCCTTTTGTGAAAATAAGGACAGATCCAGTGCAGGATGCATATACAAATAGTAAAGTTGAACTAATCAATTGCAAGTGAATAATTGCCCAACTGGGTTTCTCAAACATTTTTTGCAAAATATATAGGAATTTAAGAATTTTTATGACTGTGTATATCTGTATTTTGTTATTGTATAGGAATCTGAAAAGGAAAGAAAATATTTTGAAAAATGCTAATATCCCTTTAAAAACTCCTTGAAAAGAATTAAGTATCTATTCTAGTCGGTTAACAAGGAGATGTGGAAAAGAAAAACATAAGTGGTAATTATATCTAGCCACCCAGCAACAGAGGAATGTTGATACATGTAGGTGTCCTGTGGCACTCTCAATCTTGAACCTTGAAATATTTTAATTAGCATTATTTTTTTCATATAATTTCTTTAGTCATTTTAGTCAGGTATGCCTATATTTGTTTATTTCGTTTATCTTAGAAATTTGCTAAATCTACAATTTTCAAAAGTTCAGCATTTATATTCCAATATCTATGGTAACAAAATATTGACATATAAGCATCAAAGCACATAATCGTTATGCTCCTAAGTGTTTCCATGGGCTGCTTATAAGATTACTAACATGACTTTCATCTTTCTGTAGCCGATGACTGTAATATCTGTTTCTAAAGATGTTCCTGTGAAGACAGTAAGACTACTTATCAGTTTTGTATATAACGGCCTTGTGTCCCTCAGTTGTCTATTAGTTATGTAATACAGTACAACAGGCGATCTTTCTGCGTATACAGATACATATTTGTGTGTGTGTATGTATATATATATATATATATATACAGTAAAACCTGCTATAGCGGCCACCTCTATATAAGGATAACCTGTTTAGAAGGGCCAGTTTTTTCAAGTCCCTTGACAGCATACTTCAACTAAATTGAATCTGTGTATAAGGGTCACCTGCACATAAAGGTCAATATTTTCTGGTCCCTTGGTTGGCCCCTATATACAGGTTTCACTGTATATATATATATATATATATATATATATATATATATATATATATATATATATATATATATATATATATAAACAACTCCACTTATAATGAAATGGAAGGGAGAAAGATTTATATCTCGTTATAGCCTGGATTTCGTTATATGGAATGAGGTCAGATTACAGGTAATTTTGATTAATAATCAGTTGTGTAAGGTTAAATCACGCATCACAGAATGATATATAAGCCAAGAGTTTATAATACAGAACAGTCAATTTAATCTTAGTAAAAGTGAAGATTATGGTGTTTGGAAAAGAAAACATATATACAGTTTGAAAAACAATAGATAAGATATTGTAAGTTTTATTTGTAGAACACCTTAATTATTATACAGCACTAAAACCACATGATGAATTTTCGGGACAAATTTATTAGCTTTTTTACATGCAATATTTCGTTGTATTTTCTCGTCATACGCGTTCCGAAATATACAGAATTAAATGGAATGGAAATTTAAATATTTTCGTTAAAAACAGAATCTCGTTGAAAGCAATCTGTCATCATAAGTGGAGTTGACTGCATATATATATATATATCGTGTATACCTACGTGTTGTTTCAGCAGCCAGTACCTATGTAATCATAATGGGATGCTTTTCTTTTTTCCAGAATTTCATTTCACTTATTGTGATTTAACCCGTGTAAACATTGATCAGTTCTGATAAACATTCAAATAGGGTCCAGTCTTCACATGCTAAGTGTTCTAAGTGCTATTGACCAAATGTTTGATACACTTGAAATAACTGTTGGAACTGTCAATTTTTTGTCATAATACTGGACGAGGCTGTAGGCACTCCCTTTACTTTTGATACATTTGAAATAACTGTTGGCACTAAACCTTTTCTGATAATACTGGACGGGGCTGTATTCAGTACCTGTCTTCTAATGCACAAATGAAATTACTGATGCATAATTTCTTCTGAATAATACTAAACATGTGGATATGTAAGTTCTGTATCTTTTCTGCTGGCAGTGGACCTATAGGTTCTCCATCTCTTGTGGTGACTGAACCTGACTATGAAAGACTCTCCATTTCTGCTGATGGCAGTGGAGCTGTCTCTAGGCTCTCTGCTTCTCCTGATATCACTGTAGAGGACTTTGGACTCTTCATTCATTTCTTCCGACTGTACTAAAGAGTACTATTCATGACCTGTTTTCTTTGTACACATAACATGTAGTAGTTAAGTAGACTGTACGAATTTATTCCATCTCACTTGAAAATACCTGAGAAGACAGTAGGCAATCCATCTGTTCTGATAGTTCTGAAGAAGACTATATACAGTCTGTCATGGATTTTAATCATAATATGGTTGCAGCTCAGAAGATTAAATGTTTATCTTTTTTAGACAGCTTTCAATAACATTTTGCTTGTGGTGATGGGTGATGTATTGCTTTTGTAATCAGAGCTACCATTCTGTGCTTTTTTTTCATTTGCAGAACAAAGAACCCCTTCTCAATTCTGAAAATTCTTTACACAGCCTAAATCGTACTATCGTATGTATGAGTATTCAAAACATGTTCATCCTTGACCTTGACCTTCATTTCACTGTATTTGCACCCTAGGACAGTTATATGTTGAAATCACAAACCCAATACATTACATTGGTAGTAATTTTAAGTAGCAGTGTATTTCAATAACCTTTGCACTTTTGTTATCCAATTAATTTCATATTACTAGGTATGTAGCCATCATGCATGATATTTTGAACAAATTGAAAATCTTTTTTGGCCAGTTATTGCGATTGCATATATTTATTTTGTTGTATCACTGGGGTAACAAAATTGGAATGTGATGACCACTGAATCAGGGATTATATAGATAGAATGTGGACACCATAGTGACCACTGATATAATTTTTTTGACCTCATTATATATCACAATAAATATGATAAAGTAAATTCAATGAAGGGCAATAATACTGAGAGTGAGACCAGGTGTGGTATATATAGACCCATGCCAGGAATTTATGAACAAAAAATCACTTTCAAAGGAATGGAAAAATAAAAAATTACTTTCCTTTCAAAGGAATTTAAGTCCAATTAAAGGATCCCTTTTCAAAGAATGGAAGTGTAAAAGATTTCTTTTTAAATATAAGTGAAATGGTATAACACTGAAAATAATAAGCCCATGTATGGTTCCCGGTTGGAAAAAAAACAAGTTGTGTGTCCCTTTTAAAATTTTAGGTCAAAGGTAATCCTAACAGTGAAATTTGTCAGGTTCAGTTCTAGATCCAGCCAGGGAAATAACATGTTAAAGAAAAATGTTGACGTTATAAACATCATCACAGTACCCTTCAAGTAACAAGTTCTCAGGTTAAAAATGATATCAATGTTTAAGTTGTCAATTTCAATTTTAATTTCACACTTATAATACTTTGAGTTATTGGTCGGGAACATCGGCTACTTTTAAAAAGTACGTTATAGGTTTGAATTTCTATCACTTCTTATCCTATCCCCAAAGCTTTTTTGAACACTATAAATGACAGCATTATTCCCGTGTTGCATATTTTTCTTGCATCAGTGTTATTTGAATTTTAATATGCATTCATCTGTTAATATTATTTTTTTAGAGAATATTTCAGTTCCTAGCATGTAGATCTAATATTTTCACAGTATGACTGTCCCAATTGTTATTGCCTTGTTTATATTCCTTACCTTGTATCCATTTTATGTTAATCTTCATAGATGCAAATGTTTATGCAAATTATATAAATTCTTGTACTCATATGAATGATATATTGTATTTTCATATCTGCATGTATATTGATGCATTTACCATAGTATTTATTTACAAAACAAATTTCTTTGTTTATTGAATAATACTAATATAAGTAACTATTAACATCAGAGACAGAACCTAGGCTGCGAGAAATAAGTTCTCACACTTGAATATGATTAGATGCATTTAGAATTAACATAGTCAATAATTATTATATCATATTTTTTGGGGAAGCTCTCCAATTATTGTGTGTGTTATTTACTCTATCTAAGCAAATCATGTGTGAGAACCTCTATGTTCATTTCTACATTTGTCTCTATTTCTTTCTATCTATCTATCTATCTATCTATCTATCTATCTCTCTCTATCTATGTATCTATCTATCTATTGAGATCTTTTTATATCAGTCTATTTGTCTGCCTTCTTCTGTCACTCTTCCTGTCTGTCTGGTTTTTGTATTGAATATTAGCAGTACATGTAATGTTTATTTGTTTAACATATGTATAAATATAAAGTATTCTATTATGAGTATGTTCAAAATATAATTTTTTCATACATATTTATCAGCTGATTTAGAATCATATAAACAATGACTCTAACCATATTTTCACATCTTAATTATTTAGTGATTCTTAACTCATCAACCCCTGAAAAACAATGGACCCTTCAGTAAATCAATGAGTTAGACCAGTCCAAATGTGTCTTTAGGGGAGGTGAATGGGTTAAGAAATGTTATCATTTGAATTTGACTGGACTCAAAGTGGGTGGGACTGGTCAGCAGTGGATTATGCTTACTCCTTCATGGCACCTGATCCCACCTCCGGATTTCCAGAGGTCCGTGTTTGTCCAATATTCACCAAATTTTTATGTTGTCTCCTAAACACCCTGAAGACAAATAATTTGATATCTGTGATTTTTGTATTGTTAACACATCAACCCCTGAAAAACAATGGACTCTTCTGTAAATCATTGACTTAGACTGGTCCAAATGTGTCTTTGGGGGTGAATGGGTTTATGTTTTATGATGAACTGTGAGGTAAGAGGGCACACCATTACCTAATATCTATGTCTTATATATTTTCTTTATTTAGGAGTATGGTACAAGTCATCCATCTCAAGCCTCGTTAATATCTCATAAACAACAAGAAAAGCCAATTACGCTGTGGGGAGCGCTAAAGATTCCAGTAAGCTTACGTTTTATTTTAAGAGTCAAAACATTGAATAGAGGATATTTGCCAATTTTCGATGAATAATACTTTTATTTTATTGCATGAGGCACAGAAGAATAATATTTAACATGAGTGCTATGCACTCGTGTTAATTGCACTCATGTTAGATATGTATTCTTCTACCTCACAAGATGAAAATAAAAATGTTATTAGTCAAAAGTTGGCAATTATTCTATTGATTACATTTTTCATAAAAGATCTATCATAAAACAAGAAAGAGTACCGGTAGTCCCCAAATTTGAAAAGTATTTTCATTGGCCGAGTGAAAATAACAAAGTTTGTATTTATTATGCATGGAGTGTTATTTCTCACTCTGTGAAAATAAAAAAAATTAATGTAATTGATAAATCCTTGTATTTCCAAAAATGTAATAAATGCTGCTCTATCACAGTGTTGAACGTAAGGTCAAATTTGCATAAACTCGCATTTATTTCTTGTAATTGCCTGGCAGTTTGAAAGTAACTTAACATTACAAGAAATAAATGTAATCTCAAAGAGGTTTAAATGGACAAAGTTTACTTCATATATTTTATAAAGTTTATATAAAAATGTTTTGGACAGATCTTGAAAAATGTTTGAATATCAAGTAAGTCCTTGAGAAGTGCTTAAAAATAAAGTGCATGTACACTCTACCCTTGAAAAGTGAGCATTCAGTTTGTACTCAGGCATCATGGGCATTACATGTATTGCTATGACAGAACCCACCGTTTATAATGAATTTGAAATCTTATTCCAAATTTGATTTTGTAAAACATTTTATGTGATGTAGTTCAATTGCAATTTATTTGACTATATAAAACTTCAATTATATTTTTTTGTTTTGTTTCTGACAGGGTGTGATCGAATTTTCATTGTGTTTGTTTTTCTCCAAGCTGGTGAGCTACACATTTTTGTTTTGGTTGCCAAAGTATATATCGGCCAAAAGTAAGCATTTTTTTCCATCCTTTGACATTTTCTACATTGTTTACACATTCATGTTTTCTGAAAATCAGCCCATGATTCTGCAATTGCAAATAAACACATCAACTGAAGCTTAACCCATTTACTCTTAAAGACACAATTGGACAGGCCAAAGTCATTAATTTACAGTAGAGTCCAATCTTTTTCATCCAGTGAATAATTATTTTAACTGGATTTCCATAGGAAAAAATGGTTATTAATTTGGTAATCTATGATGGGTGGCTGGGCGGCTGCCAAAAAGCATTTGTGCAATAACATCCAAAGCTTTTCAAATTTTAATTTGTTGCTACTGACGACAAAATTGAGGTTAAGTCTGAAATTGATGATTTTCACTTTCACCGTTCAGGAGTTCTGGTTCTTGAAAAATGAAAAAGGAATTTCCAGTCATGTCTGTGCATTAACTCATGAACCATTCAGCCAAAGTTTTTCAAATTTTAATATTTTGTTACTGATGACAAAATGGAGGTCAGGTTTTATAACATGATTTATTTTTATTGTAACTCACCAAATCTCCAACTTGTGGCTTAATTTCCATAATGATCACACAAATGTTTGATTGGACATTTAATTGTGATTTCATAATGGAACATTCTGGCAAAAGGTGCTGTATTAGGCCATTTGCAAAAGATTGATTGAAATGAGAACTAAGATCACAAATTACATTTAATTCATTTGCATACACTCAAAGACTATACGTTTCTGTTAAACGTGAGTTAAAATTATACTTTTTAATATCTAATTATTAAAGATGAAGGGAGTTCATATAACTTTTTAAGTAACTAAATAAAACAACTCAGACAATAAAATATCTGTGCACTTGTATTGTAAAATAGATTTAAATACTAGTTTTAGTTCTGAGCAAAAACTAAAATTGAACATTTCAGCCAGTTACGATTCAGAGAAGTCTGCAGACATTTCTACTTTTTTTGACGTTGGAGGAATTATTGGTGAGTGTTTTTCTTCATTTTTTTTGGAAAATGACAACCTGCAATTACAGAATTTGCTTCATATTTAGGACATTTATTGACTTTGTGAGAAAGGATCAAGTTTGAATCTGTTTCTGGTTTAAAATTTTAGGAAATAGATTTATTTTATTTAAGAATTTATGGAATTACTCCCTAATAAAGTTATGGAATTGGCTTATGTTATCAATCCAGCAACAGGGTCTGGTTAAGAAGATTTATGGAGGTTAGGTTTACACGCCAGGGCATATTCAACATATGAACATTTCATATACAGAGTTAAACTACTCACTGACAAATTATTAACACAGGGATATATAAAACCATGTTTGATGTCAACATTCCGCAAATTTTTCAGTCGGTATAGTAGTCTTGTTTTCAATTACCGGTACTTTGTTTCACTAAATGAAATGTGGAGTTACTTGTTCAATAGTGGTTGTTGAGACGTCTGTACCAATTGTGACGAGAATTCATTCCTCACATATTTCATTTGGATTTGACTGTGGACTCACGGCCGATGTGACCAGTCGACAGGGGATGCTTACTCCTCCATGGCATCTGATCCCACCTCTTGATTTTGATCTTGATCCTTAATTTATATATATATATATATATATATATATATATATATATATATAATATATATATATATATATATATACATATTTGGTTGAGGTCAAATTAATTAAGGGGATGTAAGTAAGATATGTTGCTGGAGGTGAGCTTTGTAATTTTGGAATACTCTACGATTATGTTTCATATAATTTCAGGTGGAATTGGGACAGGCATGTTTTCAGATTACACAGGCATGAGTGCCACTGCCTGTGTCATTATGCTTGTTATATCTGCACCAGTAGTAAGTAATATATATATATATATATATATATATATATATATATATATATATATATATATATATATATAAATATATATATATATATATATATATATATATATATATATATATTTCTGTGTGTAATTGATGAATTGTATTTGGTTTAAATACTTTCAATCACATATTTTGCAAGAGATTCATTTTGTGTAAAGTTTAAGAAGGGGCCTAAAATATTTGCAAATTCAGATATACAGCAAAAATTTTAATCATTTTTTTGTGGTTATAAATCTTTGTTCTCGGAAATATAATTACTTTGTGATTGTCAAACTTTTTATTACAAAAGTCTTTGAAATCACAAATGGTTGTGTCAAAAATATCAGCTTAGATTCAGGCTGGGCTCAAATGTATGCTGACTAAAGGTGAGAGACTTCTTGTGCATGGGTTTAAAGTCTTATGCTTGCTTCAGTCACTCAGCCACAGAGGCCCCCTCATGCCTATAAGCAGCTGAGTCACCTTGAAATACATACAGCATACAGTTAAACACTAATTAACAAGAGTTTTAGCTATTCAAATTGTTTGAAAAGTCACTACAGAGATTTTCAGCTTATCTAGATATCACAAAAAAAAAAAAAAAAAAAGTTTTCATGAAAATGAAGTTTTTGATTTTATTTCCTGACAGTCTTTGAACATACACTTTGAAGCATAACAAAGCAATACAATCACTGTTGACTCTATGTATTCTAAAGTTAAATTATTTTATTTATTTCAGCTGTACATCTACAATTTGTATGGAAGTCTGAGCTTGGCACATAGTATAGGTTAGTGATAAAGCGATTTTAATTCATATTTAGTATAATCTTTTTGCTGCTAGTTTCTGTTTTAAATGTAATTGACCTTTTGACCTTTTCTAGATCTTCAATTATTAGGTTTTGATTTGTTACTGGAGAGTTATAGGAGTGTAGCTCAAGCAAAAACCATGCTTATGGTATAAAGTTAGTGCAAATAGTTCAAATTTATGCATACTATAAACGTTTGTTTTGTAAATATGTCTTTTGACTCTTATCAGCAGTAAATTGGTTTTTAAAAAAACAGAAATAGCACGTATCTATAATAATAACCTTCATCACTTAAACATTGCATTTTTTTGATATAATAAACTGTGAAAATTAAAACCAAGTCAAATGTATTCATGTTATACTTCAATATACAATTATGGACTTTTGTGGTGGTGAATATGATGTGATATGAACCTAAAAAACTGATATTGACTGAGGCGTTATAATGAATATAAAAAATTGTATTATACATAGTTTTCAATGATGTTATTTTGCAATAATAGAAGTACCAGTTTTTTATCAACTTTGCATTGTGTTTTAGTTTGTTTTCACTTACATAATCCTGTCTAAATCATTGTTCCTTTTGAAATTCTGTATCTTTTGAAGTTATTTTTAAAATTATCCAAAAATTTTTCACCAGTGAATTAATTGGATCATTATATATTCTGAAGGTCAAATGACTGTTAAAATAGCATTGTTTGGATATCAGATCAATAAAAATTATAGAAAGGCAGAAGGTCTTTATCTTTGAGTCCACAGTTAGCTATATTGTCAATTGCTTTAAAGCGAAGTTTTTTTTAAAAAAGAAATACATTAATTATATCTTGTTCTGTAGGCATTAAGCACTGTATGTTTTGGCTTTGTATCATGTTTTTATGATTTTGGGCATTTCTTTTTATTTCTTCCAGGACTGTCCATTCTTTGTGGGGCGTTTGTAAATGGACCATATGCTTTAATTACCACCGCTGTTAGTGCTGACCTAGGAACACACAAAATACTAAAAGGAAATTCTAAAGCCTTGTCGACTGTGACAGCCATTATAGATGGAACTGGAAGCATTGGTAAGGCAGAGAGTGTACAATTGTTTTTAATCACTTTTCATTTCGCCTAAGTCAAGTGGTTAGAGCATTGCATTTAAAGGCATGAAGTCTCTCCTCTAGTCCTCGCAGTTTTAGTCCTGCTGGAACCTATGCTGCATTTGTGATTACTTTTGCAAGGTTGCATTCGGAAAACTGGTGGTCTCTTTCTGGGTACAGCTGAATTTGGTTCTCTCCCCGACCAGTAAAAACTGGCCAACACCAAATAACCGAAAAATTGTACATCATTAGAGCAAAGAATAACTTTTGGCAAATATTACAGGTCTTTTATCCATTAAGTCTAACTTGTCTTAAATATACAAAGTAATAACATTATACCAAAAATTTAAGTTTTAAAAAATGCCAAAATAAAAGCTCAACACGACTTTTTATGCCCATGAGACTTCATCAGTTGAGCTCAAGTTTTTTTTTTTTTGAAAAAATTAGATGTATAATTCAGAAAAAAAGTGGCATGAGACAAGGCTGGATACTAAGACTATATGTATTGTCAACTGAAATATGGGATTTACCTTGTATTAATTATCCCCTAGATTTTTAACATCTTTACTGTTAGACCTCTGTGGCTGAGTGGTTGGAGCATTATGCTGAAACCCTGATAATTTCACCTGTAATCAGTACGGGTTTGTTGGTACTGGGAATTGAGGTGATTATGTGTAAAAATTTGTCAATTTACATAAAGAACGTCATTGATCCATTTTTCTTAGCTCATCGTAACCAAGTTTTCTTTCCCATCCAATGGAAAGCTTGCTACTTCTTTAAAGCTGAAAAATGAGAGTGATGTATTTTTTCTATTGTTTGGTATATCTGAATTGTTTCCATTTTATAGGGGCAGCACTTGGGCCAATGCTTGCTGGATTGATTGAATCCTCAGGCTGGAACAATGTTTTCTACATGTTGATTGGTGCCGATGTTATTGCTATGTTGGTAAGTTATAATTTACTTAACACTATCAGGGTTTCAGTACCAGAGCACTTTCTTTGGAGTCAGTCCATAGCAGTGAGGGTTCTTCTATGTACCATGCTTACCGAGACAAGGGACTTTATACTTTCACTTGGTATGCCTTGCACGTATTGAAAGGACAGTTACTGTCTTTGGTATGATCTGGTATGGTGAATTGACATCTGATGATGAGAATGGCTCAAATGTCATGGTAGTTTTCTGAAGAGACTTGTTCCATGTTGGAGTAGGTCTTCTGAGAGACTGGTTCCATGTCATAATTTGTCTTCTGATAACACTGGTTTCATTTCATAGTTTGTCTTCTGATGAGACTGGTTCCATGTCATAGTTTGTCTTCTTATGAAACTGGTTCTATGTCATAGTTTGTCTTCTGATGGGACTGGTACCATGTCATGGTTTGTCTTCTTGAGGAAACTGGTTCCATGTCATGGTTTGTCTTCCGATGAAACTGGTTCCATGTCATGGTTTGTCTTCTGATGGGACTGGTTCCATGTCATGGTTTGTTTTCTGATGGGACTGGTTCCATGTCATGGTTTGTCATCTGATGGGACTGGTACCATGTCATGGTTTGTCTCCTGATGGGACTGGTTCCATGTCATGGTTTGTCTTCTGATGGGACTGGTTCCATGTCATGGTTTGTCTTCTTGAGGAATCTGGTTCCATGTCATGGTTTGTCTTCTGATGGGACTGGTTCCATGTCATGGTTTGTCTTCTGATGGGACTGGTTCCATGTCATGGTTTATCTTCTGATGGGACTGGTACCATGTCATGGTTTGTCTCCTGATGGGACTGGTTCCATGTCATGGTTTGTCTCCTGATGGGACTGGTTCCATGTCATGGTTTATCTTCTGATGGGACTGGTACCATGTCATGGTTTGTCTCCTGATGGGACTGGTACCATGTCATGGTTTGTCTCCTTATGGGACTGGTACCATGCCATGGTTTGTCTTCTTGAGGAAACTGGTTCCATGTCATGGTATGTCTGTATATCTGATAAAATGAAATGGCCAAATATTTTGAACCAGAAAAGACTGTGTAAAAAAAATTATGAATAAAGAAGTTACAAGTCTGTGATGTTGAGACAACACCCCGAGACATAAGTGGACCTGGTTAGATACTGAATGTTCATATAGATGAATTTGGTAACAAATTTATCAAGAAATGTAGCCATTGCAATACTGATTTTCAGTTTCATAATAACAAGTTATTGATAAATCCTCTTATATATTTCAGCTGCTGATTCGTCTGATGGTGAAGGAAATTCGTTCCAAGAAACTTTGCTCATGATTTTATCAGAATCCCAGTGTAAATTTAACTCTTTTACAACCGTACTGAGAAATATATTTATGTATACACTTTTTAGAATACAAAAAGTCATAACAAAACAATTTTAGCACGACAATGTATCTTTATGTTTTTATATTTTTTGACATGTTTTAATGCACAAGACAAGACAGCATATGATAAAATCTGTATTTATGTGTGTCTTTTGGGATTTATCTTTTTACACAGAGAAGTATTTCAGAGAATATAACCATATTTTGCAACATGCATTAACAGACAAGTTATTTTATAACTATAGTAGTAGGTTACGAGGGTTGATCTATCCTCTCTCTGATTGGCCAAAACCCTGCTCAAAAGTAATCAGCACAAGCAGTAATGCATACAGTAAAACATGCTTTAATGGCCACCTGCGTATATAGATCACCTGGTCACAAAGACCATTTTTTGCTGCCCCCAATAGTTACCACTTGGGTATAAGTCAACCTCTATATAAAGACCACCTCCCTATAAAGACCAGTTTTCTTGTGACCCTAAGGAGGTCATTATATATACAAGTTTCACTGTAGTTTTAGATATATAATTTTTCTGAAAAATATGCAATATACAAAAATTAAATGAAACAGAAGTTTTATTAAGTCCTACCATGTGATTGTTTAACTTATTGTATGAATAACAAACCGATGGTCACCTGTACAGAATACTATGTAAATCGCCTTGATGTTTGTTTAGTTTAAGGTACTTGTCAGGTGTTGACTTATACAAGACCAGGTATTTCATTCATGAAATCTGTTATATATACAGTGTAATCTCGTTATTTAGAAATCGGCTAAATCAAAATAACCGTTACTCAGAGTTGAAAGCTTTTTTTTGGTCCCAAATTTATTGTTTAGATAAATATGTTACTTTATATATTTTGGACAGATCAAATTTTGGGTATCTTTAAGTAATAGCGGTAGTCCTGTGAATTTCAAGATAATGAGGTTTCACTGTATATTATGGTTGGTGTAAATTAACGTTTTTGATTGGGTATATTCAAGGCTTTTCCTTGTTTTGTTACTCTACTAAATGACCGCAATCAACTTAATGCCACCAATTGCTACAAAATAGCACCTGCTGAACAATCAAGGTATTTAATTCAGGTGAAGTTTAAATTGTAATTCAAGGTAGTTATAATTTAATTAGATGTACAATGAAATAGTAAACCGATGTAATTGTGCAATTGATCATTTATTCGTAACAAACAAGCAATTTCTTTTTACAGAACTGAGGTAGGCACAAGTATTTTGGTAACCCATTTACCCCTCAAGATACATTTGGACTGGTCTTAGTCACCAATTTACAGAAGAGTCCATTGTTTTTCAGGGGTTGATGAGTTAACATATATTACATTTGTTTTATTGCTGGGTGTGTCCAATACCCAGACATGAAAACAATTGTTGTTGAAAAAAATCGTTGACCATTACATCTCCTAAACATTCCTTACGAGCCTCAGATCCTGTTGTTTCTGTTGATAAGAATTTTGTAATTTGTGATAATTTTTTTATTATTAACAAGAAACAAATTGTATTTTTATATCATATTATACTTATCATCCAGTTTTGGAATTGGCATGTTTATATGTTTGAAATAACTTTGTGGTGAAAATCAAACTTTAAAAATCGGGATTATTTTATTAAAACGTAATTGTTGTTACATTTATCGGTCCATGAAAATGTGTTTAGGAAATCTAATTTTTTTTTCAAAGTTTTATTCAAAATCTTTTTGAGCAAGATATGTCTATTATGTAATATTACGATATTTTTAGATTTCCAAATTTTCAAGTCATTTAAAGACAAATTGAGTTTTATTCCAAATGTATTTTAAAAAGATTTTATATTTCTGTTAATATTAAGAGGAAAAGTTTAACATGACAAGGCAAAATTTTTACCATAATTTATACTTTGTAGTTTTACCACCAATATTTGAAAAAAGAATTAGAACTTTTAGCCTCAATACTATTTTGATTAAGATCGTGATATATTTAAGTGTGATCCATGATTGTTACCTAATGAGAAAGGATTAGTCATTACTAATCAGTCGGTGTCTCTATGTTTTTCAGCATTTTCTGATTTTCAACATGACAAATTATATTTTATACATATTTTAATATATCATAATTCGAAGAAATATTTTCATTATAAATTAATTTTTGTATTGAGTGACTGTGTGTGTGTGTGTGTGTATGTGTGAAATGATATACAGTCAAACCCACTTATACTGAACCTTGTTGCATTGATATTTCACTTTATTTGAAATGAATTTGCTTCCCTAGCAAAAATTTCTTCATAACCATTTTATCCAGTTATTTTTAAAACCCTGTTTATTGAAAAATAAAATCAATTCCCCTTCGATTTCAATACATCCAGGTTCGACTGTAATTCATTTATTTAATTAGAATATTGTTGTATTTTATGCCATGATAACTCACTACATTGGATCATGTCTCACTCACACAAATGACAACTGCCATGTAAGACCACTTTTATGAAATTCATTTGGTTAAATAATCCTTGAATCAAAAATCTGACCTGTCTTGTAAGACAACATTTCAGTAGCAGAAAAAGTTATCTTTCATGGCTTAAATCTAAAGTAAAATTTTATACCATAATAAAAGTCTTATATATCATAATTTTTTACTTAATTTATGTAGGAAAATCCTCAGGTGATATTATGTAAACATCTAAATTTCATAATCTTACAATTTCAATTCGGAATATCAAACATATATTTTTTTAAATCTGCTACTAAAATTTTGAATCATTATGTTAATTTTGAGGCCTGGTATTTTTTTAGTTACAATTATTTCATAGGAATATCATTCCCATCAATAAGAAAATTTCCAAGGATTATCATGTACATGTATTATTTAGTGGAATCATTTTCTTTCTTTCTTATTTTGCCAAATTTACAATGCAATTTGAATATGGTTTTTGTACATTATTTTACAATAGATAATCATTGGCTTTTATTTTTCTGCTAAGATTTTAATTTTGGTGTTCAAACTTTTTTTCTCTTTGTTTAGCTGATAATCAAATAATTGTTAGGAAGTTGAATAGTCCAGTTACCATTATTGATACCTGTTAATTTGACATTTTTATGAAATAATAATTTTTGCCATGTTTTATAATTTTAATTTGAAGTACTTGTCAATTTATAAAGGTGACATTTGTTTTTAACGTTTTTCCTTATAGTTTGTTTAAAATTTCATTATTGATACTTGTTTATTTAGTATTTTTATGAAATCAATCATTTATTTATTCAGTGATTTATAATTTTGATTGGAAATATTCACCTAAAGATTATTGTAAATAAAGTATTATCTGTACCCTTCAGTTTTTGAAGGTAACACACTTGTCTTAACCACCATTCCTTTATGTTTATAAATGCCAAATCTTTAAAGTTTTTACAAAATTTTTGTGATATTGAAGTCAAACTTTTTGTCTTAATAATTTCCGAGGCTAATACTTGCCATCAGTAAGAAACTTTTACAAGGATTAACATTTATTCAGTCGTGTCATTTTTTTTTCTTTCTAATTTTATCAATTTTATATTGTATGTTGAATGTGTCTATATAATATTGTTTTACAATAGACAATCTTTAATTTTAAAATAACTTTTCTTCCACGACGTATTTTAGTGATAGTTAGTTTTAGTGTTTGCAGGTTATCAAATTATTGTTCAGAGTTTGAATATTTCCGATAGCAGTTTAGATGCTTGTTAATTTTTTTTTTTAAATCAGTTGGTTTTACAATGTTTTATGATTATATTTTGGATAATACATTTACGATTGTTATTAATAAATAGTTCTTTTGTACCCGTAAATTAACAAAGGTGACATTTGTCATCATAATCATTTCTCTATGAATTTATGATAGCCGAGTTTTTTTTTAAACAGCAAACTATTTGATTGAAAGAGTTGTGTAGTTTAGAATCATCCTAGAGTTATTTGTAGATTTAAGATCTAATTTCTTAGAGTTTGTTAAAGTTTGATATTGATGAAACTCCTGAAGCAATTATTTTCAATGGAGGAGTATGAGCTTATGAAATATGTATCAAACCAATACCAGTGACGTTATCTTTGATACCTTTAAAGTGATAATGAATTCAGATAGGTTAGAACCTGTTAAAATATGCGCCTTACTCACCTATTGTGTTTTCTTTAGGTTTCTTAGGCAAACAAATTCTATTCATTAAGCATATGAGATATACATTTTTTATGACTGAAGTAAAAATTCAGAACAATTTTACTTCAGTCTAGCATGTAAAACATAAGAGTTTTATCAGGTATATGGAAATGTGATATACACAAAAAACCTGTTAATTGTTTTATTTGTATTCATTAAAACTATGTTCCTGATAAAAAAGTGTCATGTTATTTATGTTTTTGATTTAAGCCATAGACTGTATGGATGATAATTTTCATCCAATCGGCGGGATTCCTCCTTTTTCAAAATTTTGGCTGCAGTGTTAAATTTTTACATGTACATGTATTTCACTTATTTAAAACCTACAAATGAGTCACGTTTTCCTCCTTTTTCACATTTTCAGTGTTCTCATCTTAGAGAAAAAAACACATTTTCTTTATAACAACAGGAAACGATGTCACATTAGTAAGTGTATGAATACTGGACAACTGTCACAGTAAGTGTATGAATACTGGACAACTGGTTAATTTTGTAAATCATGACATCGCCCACCTCAAGTTAGGACAGCTTTGAGACTTGATGGAATCTTGGTTTATGATGTAAGAAAATTTGCCATTTTACCTATGGATATACACTCTGTAGTCTTGTCTTCTGTCCTCCCCTGATGTTCACCCAAAACTGTGTCTTGCGATTTAATTTTGATTATATTTCTTGATAAAAACGACAGTAACTAATTGACAAATACTTTTGGTAGTCAAAACAGGAAGCTACAAAATTGTATAAAGAAAATGTCCCCAAGTTTGTTTCCTGGTGGGACTATTATGACAGCGTGATTAGATCTCCACACTTGAAAACTGCAATGTTTCTAAATTCTAGTCACCATGAGTTAGAGCTGTACTGCAGTGGAACCTGAGTAGAATATGTGGGAAATTTTACTAGCCACGAATATTTCCTGTGTACAGTTTGAATGGGATCTACTTCATTAAATCTTGCAGTCATTGTTTGAATGACAATTTTGAATATAGCGTAAAACAGCAAAATAATTATTTTTGAACAATTCAATTTAGTCTTTAGGTTATGTGTTGGCAGATCCTTTCAATACTATATTTGAAGTGAAAATGAGGTTGTGTTATTACTGCACACAAGAAATCACGGCCTGGATAAATGTCCAAAAAAATATTGTTTATAAATAATGACAATATACATAGAACATGAAGTGTAAATGTAATGGTAATTTACTAAGTGTCCCTTGCGCGTCATTTTACGTGGATACCCGCCAAAATTGGATTTTTAAAAATATTCATAGAATACTACAAAACAGAATTGTTAATGCCACATTTTCTTATTTTAAAAAGGACATATTGAAGGAATCAATTAATAGTTGTCCGATTCCGTTCAGATTTTTCACAATAGTTTGTACTTAGACTACGTGACGTCACCTGAAAGTTGGGCAAGGTCGATTCAGGTTATGTAATATTTTCATTGACGATATTCGGCGATATCCTATTTCACTTCATCTGCGAGGAATTATAGTTATAGTTAAATTATCTCTCTGGTAAATATGCAAAGTGCCATCACTTTCCTGTAATCATTTTTTTCAAATCTTGCACCTATTACTTCATGATATTAATATCTCTGGTCATAGAGGCGATAAACTGCTTATCCGGAATATAGTGATACCTTTCTATGCTCTATGAAACCGCACTCTATTATGACGAATCGTGACGTAACAAGACAACTCAAAAATCGTCTATTGACATTAGTTTGTCCGTTTATATTCCGTTTATCATGACCTCCTTGTCCGAGTGATTAGAACATCGCACTTTGAACCATGAAGTATATCTCTGTTCCTGTCAGTACAGGTTCGAGCTCTGCTGGAATCTAAGCTGATTTTTGTGAAAAATTTGCCAGTTTACTTGCCTAAGGCCAGTGGTCTCTTCCGGGATACATTTTTACCGGGTTCTCCCACACCATTAAAAACTGGCCGCCATTATATGATGAAAAATTGTTGAGTGTGGCGTAAAACATTAAAAATATATATATATATATATATATATATATATATATATATATATATATATATATATATATATATATAAAACCTGTTATTAGTAGTGAAGTGTCTGTATTTCAGCTGATGCATTTGCACAAGGCAGTATAGCCCAATGTAAGAATTCAACTTTAACAATTTTACATGTATTTATGAAACTGAAATTCAATTTAGTTTGAATAATCTTTATTTCAATTCCAAATTGTCAGTAATTGGGTCCTTTGGTCTGGTATTTAATCCATGTAATACAACACTCCAAATATAATCACATTTTTATATCAAAGGGGCATTAGCTGTGTTTACCAAAATATATTCCAATTTTTTCTTTTAGCACTTGTACTTGATATATAATAACAATTAAGAGTTATACACTGGCATAACAAATCTTATATTCCTATATATTTTGTGAAAATAAGGTCAGGCCCAATGTGGTATGCATATACAAAGGGTAAGGTTGAACTAATCAACTGCAGAATAATAAGTGCCAATCTGGGTTTCTCAATCAACTCCAGAATTTTAGAATTTAAGGAATTTAAGAATTATTATGCTTTTGTTTATCTCTTTTGTGTTATAGTATATCAATCTAAGTATTAAAAACAAAGAAAATATATTGGGGAAAACAGCTAATATCCATTTAACTCATTTAACCCTGAAGACACATTTAGACTGGTCTAAGTCATTGGTTTACTGAAGAGTTCATTGTTTTATAGGAGTTGATGTAGAAAAAATACTAAACTCTAATGCAGCTATTTCTACATGTCATAGACATGTCACGGCTATGTTACCTTGGCATTCAATGCAATATTTTATTTGTTAATTTGTTATCCCTGAGCGTTTATAATACTTGAAACCAACATGAATTAGGATATCTATATGTATATTATGCAAGAATATACAAAAATATATAGAGATTTAGTTTAACAGGACATTTTAAGTCGGGCTTTATGCAGTTTAAGGCTGTCCGTCTCTTGTAAACGATTTTCCCATTTTCAAACCACGACAGGTATGCATATCCGAATCCAATTCCTCACCAGGAGGGCATGTGCAGTAGTAACTTCCGGCTGTATTGATACAAGTATGACTACAAGGTAGATCGAAACACTCATTTATATCTGAAAAGACAAAATGACACACTGATATTAAAATGGACCTCACGATTAATCAGTCCCCACCCAATGCCGGTCTTTCCTAATTATGTGTATCAACGTTAACAAGTTTCATTCAAGAAACTCTGTAGCTTTCCGTTGGATCTTTAATTGCATATATCATACTATTCAGGTATTTATTTATGGAATACATGGACATTTATACTTGCTGACAGAATTATCAATTAATAGAAAATTGCAGTTTTCTTTGTGAATGATTTATGATTTTTACTTTTTAGAATTATTTCCCTTTAAATATTTCCTACTGTATTTTTTCCCACTAAAAACATTAAGATTGAAAAGGAAACTAATTTTTATCCTAATAGGACAACACTAAGGATCTGTAACAAAATATGAATATAACATTTCTTAGTGGTGGTTGTTTTCGAAAATGGCAATCGTTATTCTGAAAAAAAAAATGTCTCCCACGACAGTACTTTTGAATTATGGGGAGGAACCCAAATCTGAGAAGGCGCCAGTTTATCTGCATAGTACACCTTGATAAGGAGCAGTCGAAGTATCCCTTGCTGGCCTTTTTCTGCCAATGCTAAAAGCCTTATATGTAGGTAAAACTTATGACACTTGTGGTATATGTTTAATGTCGTTAGTCTGACTTTATTTTCCGTCTCTGTACAAACACCCGTTCCGTGCTAGTTTCCAAATCATAGAGAGCAATATAAATCAGTGTAGCATAATGATTTCCGGTACTCATATTACTCAGTATTCTGGAGGCCCACTTTTGATACCAAGCAGACACAAATTGAAAACGCCTTTTTCTAGACATAGGTTGTTCACTTTAAAGGGACATTAGCTGTATTAAACCCAAAAAATATTTAGATTTTTTCTACTTTTACTTCTTGTGGTTGATGTACAATAGCTATACACAGGTAGAAAAATCTTATATGCCTATATATTTTGTGATAATAAGGTCAGGTCCAGTTTGGTACTGATATAAAAATAGTAAGGTTGAGTTCATTAATTGCAAGTGAAAAAGTGCCAAACTTGGGTTTCTCAAACAATTTTCACAAAATACAGGGATTTAAGAATTTTTATGACTTTGTAAATCTCTTTTTTGTTATTTCATATCAATCTAATTATTAAAAAGAAAAAACAAAATTTTGGGAAAAAAACAGCTAACGCCACTTTGACAAATTTTCTTTATGTTTTTTAGGTAAAGTCTACTTACCTAGCTGACAAATGATTCCCCAGAATCCGGTCTTACACTGACAACGATTGCTCACACATGTACCGCCATTTCTACATTCCGGGATGCATGTTGTATCTAAAATAAAAAAAAAATAGATGAATAAATCTTATAACTTGATTTATTTTCAGTGTGCGGTCATTTAAGATTGATATGACAAAATTATATTTGCAGTATGCTGCCAGGGTCTATCAAAGACTAAAATCCAAATTGCAAGCCGAGACTTTGAAGTCAATGAAACAGACCTTTTCCAAATTGTTCTGTTCCGGCATGGTTCGTAATAATATCATGCACCTTCATTGAAAACTGTGTCCTACATAACTTCCGATTAATGAGTTTATCGCATAGGTGACCAGAAATATGTATTACGTACAGTGAAAGGAACCAGATTTGAGAAGTAGCCTAAAGTAAAGGCCTGACACTTGTCAACTTTACAAGAATGAACATTTAGTTTAACTTTTCCTCCACTTAAATGACCTGAAACAGTATATCATTGAATGTCGTTATGTAGACATTACGAAACCAGAAATTACCTAAGTCACATTTCTGTTGACGTCACAAGATGTGAGTACAAACTAGTCCACAAAACCGAACGGGATGTGACAACCAAAAAAGGTCTATTGTCGGAATACGAAATTTCATACTTAATGGTTACTTGGCGCTGCCAATCAATGACCTGGAATATATATGAGCATAACACTGACGTTGAAGTTGATGTTTTCATTTTTGAAAAACAAATTAGGGACATAACTTCTAAAATAGGTCTACCTACAGTACCTGGCCACAAGGGGAGTCATAAAAATGGCAGATCTAATATTATTCACGTTCCCTAACGCTGTTGGTTTTACTTTCTTTGTAAGAGTTAAAATTACGATGACAAAGCTTGTAAATAATATTAGAGTATTACTAAATATCAGTCATCTTTCTGTGACGTCAGATATGAATATAACGTATATCAAAAAAATATCGTCTGCTTTAAGTATGGTTGTAAAACGTAAACAAATGTCAACACCCGTAAATGAATCTATAATATCTATGGTAAACAGTGGATTTCGACAAAACTTGATTTCAAACATACTTAATGTGAGTCAGTCTGGAATTTCAAAATTGTTAAGAAGGTTTCATCAGCGTGAATCTACTGAAAACAAGCGCAGAAGTGGCCGACCAAGAAAACCGGATATTCGTGGTGACCGAAAAATAATATGGTATGTAAAGCTTGGCAGACGGCAAACTTTGAAAAATCTTACAGATAATGTCAACAAAACATTACCAAATATTATCTCTTCTCGAACTGTAAGAAGGCGATTGTTTTTTTTTTTAACTTTACTAGAAAGGAAACTCGAAAAACGTTCACTATTCACAAACACTATCAACAAAACCAGAGTCACCGTGTAAATTGGTGTAGGGAAAAACTGCACTGGAGAATAAATAACAACTGGAAGAAATTTATATATTTAGTGATGAAACACAGGTAGTAATTGACCAAAATAAAAAAGTATATATATATGGAGACGACCGGACGAATTTTGGCGACCAGAATTTTTGGTTAGCCATGGGACTGGCAAGTACTCGGCAATGTTTTGGGGCTGTGTTACTCATGAAGGAATTGGGACATTTACAGAAGTTGATGGCACTATAAATTATCAAAAATATATTGATATTTTGAATAAAAAATTATGGCCAGTGATAGATCGACATTTCCCTTGAAACGACTATTTATTCCAGGATACATCAAATAATGCATCAAATATGACAAAACAATGGAAAATTGAAAATAGGATAAAATACATACCATGGCCCTTGTAATCCACCGACCTCAATATTATTGAAAATGTTTGGAGAACTATAGCATAAAACTTCAAAGGGAAGTCAATACCATTCACAATCGTACGGAACAATCAACAAGGTAAAAGGAATATGACGGTACCTACCTCAACACTTCATACAGAGCTTATATACAAGGTAATATAATATAAGGGACATGCTACAAATATTAAGGCTGACAAACGTATGGATTTATAATCAAAAATCTGTACTTCTGTTTTGACGTTAGAATTCTACGTGTCGTATTACGTCAGCCATTCTTATGACTCATTTATGGCCAGGTACTCTAGTTTGGTGTTTATAACAAACTAAGAACGTCCTGTACTTCTGTTGGACTTCAGACAAACAAATATCAGATGTTTTCATATAAGTTAAAATACACAAATGCACACATTTTTATAACCAAGAATTACATTGCCATACATAAACCTATTTAAGCTACCTAAGTGAAATTACAAAAATATAACCAATTTTCCTTTTGACAAACTAATATAAATGAATGTGAATGCTTACTAATGCACGTGCGTTTGTCTGATGAAAGTCTGTGTCCCGGCGGACAAACACAAGCATAACCCCCGTAAGTGTTTCTACAATAGTGGTCGCATAAGTCATTTCTCTCTGCACACTCGTCGACATCTGCAATAAAGGTAAAAGGATACATATAAATCAAAGTACAAAAAGATCTGACCCGCCGTGAATCCAAAATTCCAGAATAAGTTTGGACTGACATAGTTTTACTTAATTCTGGAATAATTAAGTGAAATTGAATCTCAATTCAAAATTACGGAAATACATCAACGTTTTTTAGAAAATCGTGAAACAAAATTAATTCAGCATTTTTACAACCTTCAGGAAAAATGTTATGTAAAAACGATACGGAAAATGGAGGCGAGATATCTTACCGTCTTGACATATCTGTCCTCTAAAGTTTTTGGGACACTCACAAGTGCCATTACGACATACACCGCCATTCATACACTCGGGAACACAACCAATTTCTGAAGAACAAATAACGAGGAATTTATGGTTATCCGCTTGTAGATATATAAAGCTATGGATGATTACCATATATTTTATCACGCGTTACAAACGCCTACATCGGTTAATGCGTGATTAGCGTGGCAAGCAAAGTGTAACAATGCAAAAGTTGATAATATTGAGAGATAAGGGGAAATAACGTGCATATTAGGATAATGTGAAAATATAAACAAGTGTTTATTTCGGTTATATTACTAAGAATGGTAACGAAGATGTGAGTTATATTGTACAATTGTTAAGATATAGTAAAGAAAGTATTACCGACATTGTAAAAATGTAGCACTGGAGACATTTAGTTCTTACAAAGTTGTAACACTTTCAATACGACAAACCATAATAGACTGGTCTAAGACCAAAGAAAAGATCATACCATTTTGATACTTAGGGGCGGAAAGGTTAAGTTAATTCACAAAACAGCTGCAGTCTCTTAGAAATGCCGTAGAAGTGCAGTGTGTACCTGTTAAAAGCACTATGGTCTTACAATTATTTGTTAATTTTTTTGTTAAGTGAATCATGAAAATCATAAACATCTAGTTACCTTATACCTATATTTACTTACACTAATCACGAGCATCCAATGTCCAAGTAAAAACGGATGTTTGGTTTCTTTTTTGGAAAAATGTTATTTATTTTACCAAACCACCTCACATATTTTGTATTCTTAGTAAACTAAAATTATCCTACCTTTGCAGGTGCGTCCATCTGAGTTGAGAGTAGCCCAATGTGGGCAGACACAGTGGTAACTACCAAATGTGTTTTGACATCGATACTGGCAGTATCCATAAGGCAAACGTTCGCATTCATTGACATCTAAAATGAGACAGGTCAAATGTAATACTGATCATCTTGTTAAAATATTTGGATAACAGAAATGATCGAAAATTTCTCACATTACCGGTATATGTTTAAAGAAACAATGGTATGAAAATGTAATTATTGAAGTCAAACGGTAAAGCGAATTTAAAGACAAAAATATTAACTACCGTTTTTTTTCTAATATCTTGTATATGTGATAACATGACACATTCTTATGTAAAAGTCTACTAAGATACATTGTCGCTTGCTTGCAAACAGCAAGTCTAAACTAAATCAGAGCAGGGGTAACGGGCAAGTCTTGGCCCTGAATATTAGAAAAGTCACATGAATGCATGAAATCAAATCAAGGTAAAGTGTTTACCTGTACACACTTATTTTGGAAAGCAGTCAGTATTACTTTTTATAGAACCAGAACGTGCCACTTTTTCCTGCTATACATATAGGTCTTTAAAATTGCTCTTCACAAAATTTCATCAGTAAATTGTTTTGACGATAGAACATTTCTAGTGACTGTAACATATTATTTCTTGTATACCAATATTACTACGCGCACGAGACTAAAAGAGCTAAAGCACACAAAACACTTTTCATTGTTTTTTTCCACAGAAATGCTAAATATTCTATTTATTATTTTTATAATGATATATTTCATTTACTGCATACTAAGACATTCGGTCAGAAAAACGCGTTTTATCGACTAAGATATTCTGAGTTTTTTAAAAAATAAATCCAGGTAGTAAAATAACAATTCTATCACATTTGTTACAGTGAAACTTGTTTTAATATATCTTCTTAATTCATTAATCATATAAAAAAACTACTTTTGAGAGACAAGCTATGTTCTGATAGATCACATTTCAGTAGCATACTGGGTGGTCTCTTAAGACGAGTTCGACTCTATTTATATTGTTCTTCAATGCACATATAGTGACAATCACATCAAGTTATTACCATATACATAAACACAACTTTCAGCATATATATAATTGTGACCTCGCTGCTTTACATTCTGTAAATAAGCACCCTTAAAATGCATTACTGTACACATGGATATTTCCGCGTGTTGATAATTACGCGATTTTCTTACGCAAACCATAGACGTGGTTTTTTTTTTTGCGCGATGTCATACCGTACTGTGAGGAATCCTGTTTTAAATGAAAACTGTGGGACGGACTGGTATGCGCTGTTAAATTTACACGGAAAGCTCTTCGTCGCGTATTTAGTGTACATTATCCCCCACGCGTAAATTTCCACGTTTACAGTATTCCTCTATATCAAATTCCACACACATACGCCTACATCGCATACCTTTATTACAAGCTATGCCCGTAATCCCCTGGGGACAAACACACGATCCATTTCGACATGTTCCTCCATTAGCACAGACTGGGTTACATTCAAGTTGTAATGACTGCAAATTTCGACAGTCGATAACTCTGTACTCCTCTCTACCAGAGCTGTGACAGTCAGGTGAACCATGAGGTATACAGTCTTCATCATCTGATTAAAAAAATAGTATGTGTCCTTGTTTGTCTGCCAATTTTTTAGTCAGTCAGTTTGGTTCAGTCAACAACACTGATTTTTGTCAACATGCGATATTCACTTTTGTCTTATTACATTTGGAGATATAAAAGACAGAATACCAGTAAGTAAAACATACTGTACAGAGCAAATAACAAAATATCAGAGTGTCACACACGTACATGTAAAACACACAACATAGAATACCAGTGAGTAAAACATACTGTGCAGAGCAAATAACAAAATATCAGAGTGTCACACACGTACATGTAAAACACACAACATAGAATACCAGTGAGTAAAACATACTGTGCAGAGCAAATAACAAAATATCAGAGTGTCACACACGTACATGTAAAACACACAACATAGAATACCAGTGAGTAAAACATACTGTACAGAGCAAATAACAAAATATCAGAGTGTCACACATGTACATGTAAAACACACATCACAAAATACCGGTATGTTAAACACGTAGGCTACATGAAAACATAAAGTACCTGTAGGAAAGGTGTGTTCGTGTAAATACAATAAAATATCAATAAATAAAGCATGTACATGTAAAAAAAATCAGAAAATACCAGTCAGTAAAGTATACGTATATTTAGATATAAAAAGCGAAATACCTAAACCTAGATGGGCACCAAACTTCCCAGTATATATTGGTGTGAAAACAATATCATTCATATATTTTTAAATTTTAAGATTTAAGCAATATGAGCAAGTCGTTACAGTTATATTTCTTCAATCAACTCTAAACCATTTTCTTACAATATAAAATATTTTTGAACACGAATTTACCTAGCTTTGTCATGATTTTAACCTGATAACATATTTTTTTCGGCATGGCATAAATTTAATAATGTTTTGCAATACACTAATTCTCTGACGTAATCGTAGAATGCAAGGGACTCCTAAATCAATCACTCAGAACCATGTATGTTCAAATAGATGTTGAATCTGAAGCGATGCCGGATCTCAATTGCCTATTCATATAAAAACGATCGTTTCTGTCAATTAGACTTCATCAGTTGGGCTTCAATTTTAAATAGATTTTCTAAAGGGAAAATTGTATAATACAAGGCCAAATAATATATTTAAATGTATAGCCAAATTTATCTAAGAGTAACCACTGTAAAAAGGTGACTTAGATTTTGATGCATATCTAATGCATCATTTCAAATGAATGCCTGATTGCGTCTTCGATCCAAGGATGTTTATGAATCGAACGTTAATGTGCGATTGCGGGTTCACACTAACGGTTCGAGACGTCTGTACCAATTATGAGTAGGATTCCTTCCTCAAGTTTTTCATTTTAATTTGACTATGGACTCACGGTCGACAGAGGATGCTTACTCCTCCATGGCACCTGATCCCACCTCTTGATTTCAAGAGGTCCGTGTTTGTCCATAATTTACCAGATTTGTACCTACATCCTGGACATTCTAATGATTTATACCTGGGTATCTGAGACTTTTTATATTACAACGGCTTATACGGTTGACAAGCATATTCTTATAGTACGCTTGCTTTTTTTCCCAACCACCAGATGTAGTATCTCTTTCCAGTACATATGAAATACAATATTACATACAATCTGCTTGTAAACTTTCCGCCAATGACAGCTCATATTGATTTAAAGACATCTGCTCAATTGTATTGATTGCACTATATCACGCATACTTTTGTTTGATAACAAGATTTTCATACCCTCCTCACATACGCTTCTGTTTTTTAACACACATCTGGTCCCGACTTCCGTTTCCTTGACCTCGTAATTATCCTCACAAGGATTAACTTCAGAGTCCGTCCCTGTTTTGTAACAAACACAACAAAATGGTCAGAAAAAAGTATTGTATATAAATCCTATGTAAATTTCTAAAATTACATTCATTTAATATCTTTTTGAAAATAACTGTCAAGATATAGAAATTACTTTTCATTGCATGGATGCAGACCATTTCTAAAATTACATTCATTTAATATCTTTTTGAAAATAACTTTCAAGATATAGAAATTACTTTTCATTACATGGATGCAGACCGTTCCTAGAGACGCACTTTCTGTAATATGATTATCAAAGAGAATTTCGCCTATTAAGAATATACACTACTGTGGTTTAACCACACCTGCAACAATGAAGCTAAGAATATGAAAAAAAAAATGGAATTTTGAATCGTATCTTAACTGTATAGCTTGACTTTCTTATAGAATGTAAAAACAAACTGTTCGTCTGTAAGGTAAATGATAAGAAGTCAAAACTCCAGACAATAACAGTATCTGCATTACCTGACAATGGATGGCAGACCGGGTATCCCTTCGAAGTTTCCAAAAAATAACCATGTGGACACTCAAAATTTAGCATTAAAGGTTTACAGACATAACCAGAACGTGTCTTCCAAATTTTAAAACCGTCTCCACAGATGTCTAAATTTCTAGACAATAGATTAATACACCGACTTCCAGCCTCGTCCACTAACAATATTTCTCCATCCTGACATTTTTCCAAGTCATTATCTACAGGTTCCTGGACACTGGAAGCTTCACATGAATATCCATTCTTTTTCCTCAAAAGAATATGACCAAAATCACATATCAAATTTGATTGTTCATCAGATACACATTCTATATTTCCCGCCAAGCTTCTGACTCTGATCTCTCCTGATCCATTACACACAGGATATCCAAGACCAGGTTGTACAGACTTGCAAACAAATTTATTCCTGGTTTGTGTGAGAATTTCATCAAGAGGACATCTTGATACCCGCATGTTAGTTATTTTCTGGTATCCTCTTTCCCTATATTTACACTTAACACCATCCTTAGTTTGTACAAGTTCTTGATCCATTGGACAAGGTTGTTCGTCCGGAGAAATCATATCGGGGGATTTACATATCGATCCGTCAATCAATACCTTGTCGGGAGGACATACAATGGTTTCTACAGCATGTTCAGGTCGAAATCCACATTTGGGTCCCTCTATTGTATTTATCAGTTTCTGACCCGGTAAACAATTTTGGAAGGACTCATTCACCATTTCTATTCTTTCACATGTGTATCCACTAGCTGTTGTTACTAACTTTTCGTTCGAGGCACACCCTGGAATATTGTTTTTCACATAACTGCAGACTATTCCCACAGAGGTTTTCATGGGTTGAAGACCAGCTGGACACGGTGATTCCGTAGTTGTTTTAACACAGCGAATTCCGTTTTCGTCTTTATAGGTTGTCTCTTGTGGCCCACATCTGGATTCTTTATATTCAATGGAAATGCATATGAATCCAGCTTCAGATTCGACAAGAACTTCGTGAGCAGAACATGAAGGTCGGACATTGGTCTCGTCCACACAAGTATACCCCGATGAAGACAATATTTGTGTTTGTCCGTCAGAACACTTAGGTCTAAGTGTTGTTGCTTCCTTTACAGTTACATACTGGCATATAGTTCCAGAAGAAGTTGTTACAGGCTCTTGACCATCAGGGCATGCTACATTGTTCGGACCATTTTTGCATTCCGTTTTCCCGTTCTCTGTTACAAGGATTTTACCTTCTGGACAAACGGTATCGTAATTTCGACAAATTTTACCACCCGATGTATGTACGATGGTTTGGCCATCCGCACATTCCAAATTTGGCTTATCAACATTATCTTTAAATTTGTTCGGAGAATGTGTAATAAGTCGTCCAAGTGTCGATCCTCTTTTCGTTGTTGTCGTTGTTGTTGTTGCTGCTGTCGTCGTTGTTCTCGCTATTGTTGGTGGCGGTGCCTTTGTTGTTGTTGTGTATGGAGTAGCTTCGGTTGTTGTTTCTACCGCAAGTGGCATACGGCTGCTAGTGATATTTATAGTAGTATCCTCCAGTGTTAATTCTAACGGACCGACTTGATCTACTTGGCGCCCTGTATCTTCATCCATCTTTTTCTCCTTTTCTTTTCCACGAATTTTTACACAATGAATTATCCCCTTTTCTACCACATACTTATAGCCTGGCTGACAGAGTGATAAGCTTGGGACAAACTCATCGTCCTCAATAGATCTTTTTAAATTTCGACAAAGATCTCCGCGACATCCATCATTCTGGACTCCATCAATTATATTTGCCGAGTTTGAAATGTTAACACTTGAAATATTTTGTCTTTGTTTGTCTTCTTTCGCCAACGTTTTATTGTCCTTCAAATAAGTAATCTCTCTCGATTTACCATTACTATACACTATTTTACTGGTGTCACGAAAGACATTCGTGTAGTTTCGTTCATGATTTCTGTCCTGTTTATTTTTCAAAGGCATGTCTTTCATAGGTGAAGAAATTGGAGCTTTAGGTCCGTTGGGATAACTTGAAGGTTCTTGCTCTTCCGTTTTTGCTGAAGACAATTTTCTTCTGATACATGTTCGTCTATTCGACGCCAAAGTGAATCCTCGGCGACAACTGCATATAAAACTTCCGAGTGTGTTTATACAATGATGGTGGCATGCAAACCGGAATTTACTGCATTCGTCCTCATCTGAAATTACAAACTAAGATAATTCATTAGATATATCACTTGAATTAAAGTCTGGAGATAAAACTTTTCATATTCTTTGTACAACAGATTGGTTTTTTTTCCTACAAATCTTAATTTTTTATGTCTTGAAAGACTTTAAATGATCATTTCTACATATGCAAATGAAAGTTCATAATATGAAAGTAACACTAATATATATATATATATATATATATATATATATATATATATATATATATATATATATATATATATATATAGTTAAATTTAGAATGATTTTGAATCTCTGAAATGTTGGGTAACTTTACCAACATCATTCCTGTCCTTCGATTGAGACAGTTAAAACCGAGGTCCTGTGTCACAGTAGGTGTCGGCACATTAAAGAACCCTCACTGCTCAATGGCCGTAAGTGCCGAGCATCATCATCATCATCAAAAGTATCATCATTATCATCATCATCATCATCATCAGTAGTAGTAGTATCACCAGTAGCATCATCATCATCATTACCAATATTATTATTTTCATCGTTACTGTTTTGCAATTTTGTGTTTAAAATGTTTACGTAGCGAATTACTATTTGCAGATAATGGCAATTAAGCGTAAGCTGTCTACTTTATAGTTACGTTGGAAACAACAATAACAATTTGTAGATTTTAATTCATATAGATATGTGAAAAATAAATATGATTTCAGTCATTTTAATCGACAGGTAATAATTTTCTTTACTTGTACATGTATTGTTATATGAAATTCATGTTAGAATTATCCTATTTACTTCACTGGACAAGAATACTCATGTCTCCATATCGAAAATTGTCAAATGTTTCAAGAATGTATGAAAGATATCCCCAAAAGCTAAAATAGGCCTACTCTATTTTGGAGTAGCACCAGTTTGGACAAACTACGTTCAAATATGTTGAATCTGTATTTCACATTGTTACTATATTTTAGCTTTTCATTTTGGAAACAGACTTTAATATGAAATTATCCCTATTAATTCACCAGGTCAATCGAAATGGCTAAGGTAAAATGACTAATCAATTTCTGTATCCAAACTTTGCCATCAATTTCAAGTCACCTACCTGTACATGTTACGGTATTTGGTAGTAATGTGTAACCCCTGCTGCAGCTACATGTTGCCAATCCGTATGCCACTGAACATTTTTGTTGACAACCTTTTGATATACAAGGATCTTTGTTGTTGCTAGGATATGCATTAACTAACTGATAGGCTCTTCTCCTGATAGTATCCGGACATGTGAAAGATATTCTGTTGTCTTGGCAATAGCATTTGTTTGGTCCGATACATGTTCCGGTTTTGCAGCCGTAAGGGCAGCTTGCTGAAATATACAAGTTAACACAAAACAATATGATTGACATATGCTTTTATGATACCGTAACGTAAAACATGATGGACATACTTATACATATAGGCTACCTTTGTGAAACCGTAAGTATGAAAATGATAGACATATACGTATAGGCTACCTTTGTGAAACCGTAACGTATAAAAATGATAGACATATACGTATAGGTCACCTCTGTGAAACCGTAATGAATAAAATTGATAGACATATACATATAGGCCACCTTTGTGAAACCACAACGTATAAAAATGATAGGCATATGCGTATAGGCTACCTTTGTGAAACGGTAACGTATAAAAATGATAGACATATAGGTCACCTTTGTGAAATGGTAGCGTATAAAAAGAATAGACATATTAAACTTTTATGATACCGTTACGTTTAAAAATGATAGACAATAGGCTACTTTTGTGAAACCGTAACGTTTAAAAGGAATAGGCATATACTTCTGTGGTACCGTAACGTATGAAAAAATACATATTTACAAAAACAGTATGTGTTTCTGATACCGTAACGTACAAAATATAGACTTGAACATATACATCTGTACTTCTGTGATACACCAACTTAGAAAATAAAAGCCATACAGAGTATTTCCTTGTGTACTTCCTGTGTGAGTCGATATGTTTAAAAAAAAAAACAACTCACATTTAAACGCTAGTTTTTTATTATCTGGTCCCCAGACATTATGGAACTTAAAGTCAGGCCAGGGTTGGGTTGCCCTGATATCTTCACTTTCCGCAGAAAGGTGTCTTGTATACAACAAGCATATACTATTTATGTTATTAATGTCATTTTTAATTTAGCATGCAATTTTCAAAATAATGCAGTTCATGATATTTTTTCCGTTAATAGAAATATTCTATAATTAGAATGTCATGCATTTCTGTAAAAAAAAAACACCTTTTGAATATAACTTACCTGACAGACAGAGACCTGTTGCGGTTTTCCTTGACCATCCTGGACAACATCCACCAGGGAAAGTTGGACAAACGTTTGGTCCTCTGAAATAATATAATTTCGAAATTCGTTTTCGTATTTAGCGTTATGTACACTGACGTCATCAGCAGACGATAAAACTTCTCACATTTCTATATATCCTGTGAAAATTGCTTGAGAAAACCAAGTTTAGCACTTGTTTAACTCAACCTTTACCTTTTGTATATACATACCACACTGGACCTGACCTTATTTTCACAAAACATATAGGGATATAAGAATTTGTTCCCTGTGTATAGTTCTTTTTTGTTCTTGTACATCAAAGACAAGTAGTAAATGTAGAAAAAATTGAAATAATTTTTCTTTTGGTAAACACAGCTAATGCTCCTTTAAGTAAGACGCGTGGGAATGAAAAGGAGCTAGACCCCTTTGAGGTTTTTTTTTTTTTTTTTTTTTTTTTTTTAATTGGTGTATTACGCCACACTCAGCATTTGTTTTAGAGATGCGGTGGCGGTTAATTTTAACGTGGTGGAGAAGAGAGTTACAATGTACTCGAGAAAAGGACCATCGGCCTTCTGCAATTAAACTGGAAAACTTTCTAACAAATTCAGCTTAGGTTTCAGTGGGACTCGAATTCGCGCTGTCTATAGGTGAGATACTTTAAGGATCAACACTTTCACCCCTAAATTTATGAGTGATATGCTCTTTCTATTCTTTAAGACCAGTCTATTGTGGTCAGTAGGTTTGAAAGGGTTAAATCACGATGCCCCAACAACTCGGCAACAGAACACCCACCTCCCTCTTATTTGAAAAGTGGACTAATGCGGACTTCTAGAAAACTTAGAAATGGGGTTAAGTGTCATGGAGTGTAACACCAGCCGGGAGTCCGTATTAAAATCCAGGTCAAAATATGTATACATGTATAACCCCAGGTCCGATGGGTATCGACGATCTATAGCCACCAATGACAATGTAACATTTCAGAAAGCAAAACACTAAAAGAATGTAAAAAATATTCAACCGACAGACATTCTTTTTCAGGTATCAATCAGTATACATAATATGACCGCGGTGTGACAAGTAGGATGGCAATCTAAAGCAAAACATAGAATAATTCTGTCTGTCTCTCTACGTTGGCGTCTAAAAATAATAAACCAACGACTTAGTACATCGATGGAATAATTCCATGACAACGGATGTTGACAGTGCCATTGGGAACCTACTTTGTCCAGTTTCATGTGTCATTGGCATGGTAAGAAAATGGTAGTAAGAAAATAGAAAAATGTTAATGTATATCATTTATAAATAAAACAATGCAACGATCTCTGTCAATACTTTGAAATAATTAATAGTGAAAATACCTGTTGTGAATCGTTGGCCTGCCGAACTTGATACAAATTATCAAACAAAGCCATGAAAGTACTTTAAACTTCGAGTAAAATACGACATTCATCCTCCTATGTACAAAGTATCGCATTCAAGTATGAGAACCGATGGGGCTATATACCATGAAGTTAAATAGTCTTAGTGAAGCACACAAAAAAAGAAATTTTAAACAACAGTATTTTGAACAGTAAAGGAAACCCCATCCTCTAAGGTTCGTTAAATGTATCACATTTCTTTCTGCAAAACACAAAGTAATCAGTGAATTATTGATGTAGGCTAAAATGTTTCAAAGAGGTAAAGCAAAATAGATTCAAGTTATATTAAATACTAAACTGTATATTTTGTTGAGTGCAAAACACTAAAATGTTGTTTAATTTGGATATCTAATGCAAAAGTAAGGTTTTTCTTTTTTTATCAGACATGATTTACTATCTATAAAATCATCGGTTGTTGAAATGCCTGAGAATGTTTTATCGTGTAGACCCCCACTCATCTGTTTTGAATTTACCAATTTTACGCGTAACAAAATCGCAAGTCATAAACAAGAACATGTTTTGAATGAATAGATACCAAGCATCTACGTGAACTGTTGCTTGTAATCCAATGCATTGAAGCTTGTGAAATAAGCATAAAAATAGTCTGATCATTAAAACTATAGTTTGATTTGTTCAATGTCTTTTTGATTGGTAAATTGATTTTTTTTAATTCATAAAAGAATTTGTATGAACTTTTCAAGATTTTTTTTTTTTGTCTTTCTGATGGACATAAATTAAATATACAATGATCAATGGATATCAGAAACTGATTGTAAATTCGAAACTATAAATCAAATTTATTGTAAAGAATATTACAATCCTTTGTAACAAAATAAACAGATATGTTCTGGGTGGCCCGACATACTAAATTGCTTATGTGTTTGTAAAACCACAGACATATATAATTTTGATTAAAGCACCTATGTCTCTGTTAAAACAAACGCCAAACATACACGTACACGCGTGTGTTTACGGTTGGACCCCGAGGTATCTGTTCGGGATCGTGCTCCTACTTACAACCGTCTTCCGGTGGTATGGTTGTTGTCATATCTCGAAGGAATGGTGGATAGTGGAATGGTGCACATTCCAAAATGGATAATTCACAAATTGAAAACGTTGCCTCATCTCTTGTTAGAGAATACCTCAGCCGAAAGGTAAAGTCTGATTAATGCTTTATCTGTACCAATTATGGGCCCCATCTTCTTGTCAATCGTTTGTTGTTGTTGCTGTTTTTTTTTATGTTTACTTTTCGGGACCATGCACTGCAGTAGGCTAGTCGACCCATAGTGAGCTTGATCGCGAGTAGGACAGTTGTTTAGCAAATGAGAACTTAGATAAATATTCGGACATGTAAGGTTTTGTTCTATGACTATGGGTATTTATATTTTTATAGGCTAATTTGTACCCCAAAATATTCTAGTTCTAGAAATAAAGCATTTGAAAACAACCTAGCAGACAGAAATAAATTATAAATACGATGCTGTTCGGTGGAGTTAAACTTTTTAAAAAAAAGCTTTAATAAAGTCATTGCAAGATGGTTTAAACATCAATGTTAGATATACCAGGGATTTTTTTTTTAAGAAAGGTCTTAAGTCTTACTACTCATAGACTTGTTCTTGCCACTCTTGGACTATACTTATGACTTGCGACCATTTAACAAAGAAATAGTACTTGTGACTTATGAACAAATCAGGTCAAATCGTTATGACTACACAGAGGCAACGTGTAGACCTACTGTCTGCACGGCTCACTTTTGAAATTGGAAAATCTTTGATATATCAAATGCAATGACATTATGTTGTACATTGAGGGCTTCAGTGGCTTAAATATAAGTTGTCTGCTGAAATATAAGTTGTCTAATAATCAAAATGGCTTATCTTTACATTCATCATTATCTATACAAATTTACTGATGAAAGTTAGCGAAAATATTATTCAAATAGAGATAGGAAATCATACTTTAGTGGTCATACGCAATGTTAAAACAAAATGTTGTTTCTTCTTTACTATTTTAAGGAAACATTCCTGCTTGTACATCACTACATGTACTCTTTGATGTCAGTTGTGGATGGTTCCAACTTACAACAGGTATGCTACATATTATCTTTTGCAAAAGCAGTCTCAGCAGGGTTTTTTAATAAACTAAGAAGATAATGAAAGAAATTTAATTATACATAAATCATGTTTAAAAAGATTGACTGTCCTCTAATGTTTTAATATACAATATATGACCATACAATTATTTCATGAATAATATGTACATGTAATGAATAAAATAATGAAAGTTGTCATCTGGCACTTCCCTCTTAACTTTTTGTCATGTAGGGCCTACAATTCTATAAATATGGCACCAACACTACAATGTGAATTTAGCATGGGAAATTGCTCTTCTAATACCAAAAGAATTTTTCTATGGGGTCTCATATTTAGATCATTATCTTGGTCACGTCTTTTGTCCAAAAATGTCCAGGATTGAGTGCTATATTTAATTATTAAAAAACTTTCTTCACTGGAAAGAAATGAAACTTCTGTCATAGATGATATAATAAAAGAATTTACATGTAGACGATTTTCTGATTTCCAAAGTGAGTCGCATGGACAGCAAGTTATTATGTATGTGGTGCATAATTTGTACCCGTTTGTAACAGAGGCAACGTGTAGACCTACTGTCTGCAGGTAAAAGAATGATATATAAACTTTGTTGTACAAGAGGGCTTATTTGAAAATATGGGATTATACCTTACCTTTACTTAGGGTAGCATTATATATATAAACGCTGATAAATTAAAACAGTCCTAAGTTTTGTCTTTTGGACATAACTTAAGACTTAAATGTTGGACATAAATCATTTTTACTTATGACTTCCTACAATAAAAATGGGAATAAATACATGGGTCTCCACTATTTCTTGTTCTTTTTTTCAGTTTTGCTGCCTCTGAAGCATCTTTTGGGTAGGCTATATAATTATATCTTCACTGGAATTTAATATATAATGTTTATTGTTCCCATGAACACTTGGACAGCAAGTCAAATACATAAACTTTTAAGATCTTGTACATTACAGTTTTTAAGCTATTTCAGGGGTAGGTTAAATATCTTAAAGTTACCCATGAAACCTCTACAACATTACAGTGTTAGTTACAGGGAAATGCCAAGGGAAGATAACTCCATTAGTAATAGACAAGCCTTAATGAAAGAATTGAATATGGAAAGACTAATGAAGCAAAACAAGGTAATGTTATAAAATTTTAAAGATGAGAACATACTCATATTCATATTGTCACATAGGTTGAATTTCTCCCCAATTTTAAGTGATTTTTTTTTTGTTGTAAAATCCAGGGCATAAGTCCTCCCATATACTTTCTTCGTAGCAAGATGCTGTGACATTTTCACAGCAGTTTACTCATTGTTTTAACAATCTATTTATTATCGCGCACGTCTGATATTTGTTGATATACTTACCTGATCTTTTAGATTTATATATCCATCGTCACTAAGTTGCGACATGAAATAATTCCATATTTGTGAGAATTTATTTTAGCTACATGTACCTATTGTTTTTTTTTTGTATTCACGTTGTCTGTCCATTTTGAACTCTTACGAAAACCAGAAATGCTCGCTGATTTGCTTACGGTAATGAGGTCAAAGGACGTGACATTACATATATATATACTACAATTTAGATTATCAATAAAAGGACATTCGAGCATTGAAAATTGGCAATGAGTCATATATTTTATTTATTGCAAGATAAATCAAATTTCTTTCACTTAAATATGACTCATTGTTGATTTTCAATGATCATGTTTGATGTCAATGTTCCGCAAATTTTATGATTGGTATAATACCGTTGTTTGCGATTACTCAGTTTCTCTGGATGAAATGTTGAGCAACTCCATGAAAATTTCTGAAAAAAGAATCTCATATACTGTTTTTAGGAGTTAAAAAAAAAATTCAGGAGAGGAATTACTTGGAAATCAAACTTTGATGTCATGCATATTATTATTTGGATGACACATTTTATTATATTTTTGGTAGTGAAATACAAGGATTTATTAAGCAAGTCAAAATAGTTTTTTTTCTAGTTTTATGAGAATTTTTTTTATCAAAAATGTAATAAATAAGATATTGCCAGTTTTTGTGTACACACTCATGTTAAATATAATTTTTCTGTCTCATGGGATGCGGAAATCAAATCCTTATTGTTTGTTTTTGTTTTAGGAACTGACAGATCCGCTTCGCACAATGTTAGAAATTATGACAAAATTCTTCTTAGAAAATGAAAGTGATGTCAGCATTCCAAATGATAGTTACAGCAAAAGTAAACGTCCAGGTTCCGCCAAGTCTCGACATTCTGTGCCATCATCTAACTTGTTAGATTTGACACCTGCTGCTGATCGGCCATTATCTTCAACATACAATAACTCCACAAGACAGAAAGAAACAAATTCAACAAGGCCGTCCTCATCAATCCTTTCTGATCCCTCGGAGCAACAGTCAAAATCATCCAGAGGTATTATGGGTATTGATCTCAGTTGACAAGTTTATTGGTATTTGTATCTTATTAGTATCTATTCAAAGATTTAAAAAGTCTTAAACATGTCTGCTTTGGTCTAGGTTGATGGCATAAGGTCAAACAACATGTAACAACTACTAATTGTTTGTTCTTTTCCATATGAATTGTTTCTGTATTGTAAGTTTAGTTAATGTGGAATTGATTTTAAAAAATTGTGATATTGTTGTAAATGAATTGTTAAAAACTGTTAATCATATACTAATGGCCATATGTACCACAAATAAACTTGAAACACTGAACTGAGTTGAGGTCACCACCATTTCTGCCTCTCTCTCTCTCTCTCTCTCTCTCTCTCTCTCTCTCTCTCTCTCTCTCTCTCTCTCTCTCTCTCTCTCTCTCTCTCTCTCTCTCTCTCTCTCTCTCTCTCTCTCTCTCTCATTGTAAATCATGTAAATATAGTTGTTCCTTGTTTCAATGTTTTTGTATATTTTGTCATTCTAGGAAATAAACAAGGCAAGCATGATATTGTGATTGATGATCACGTGGAAAGTGAAACATTGCTTGGTGAGGGTAAGGCTGGTCTCCTTGCACAAGAAGAATCTCTTGACTATGTGCCTACACAGAGAACAACAACACGACCAAGAAGTGCCAAATTGAAAGGTCTTTCCGGTCCGATATCCAGTAATCTCGATGTAAGTGCAGTGAATTTTTTTTTTGGATTCAGAAAACAGGATATGTTGAAAAATTTGTGAGATAGAAAATTCCTTTGTTAGAACAAAACATGTCTTTTTGTCATATACAGTTCTCCCCGAATTATTGCCCCCTGGTATAATGCCAAACTCACATATCACTGACATTTCTGTAGAACAAAATTACCTTTTAGTATCATACATAATGTAGGTCACTAATGTTAGATAATCCATGTCTCCAGGCCCAAATAGTTAAATTTATATGCAGGGCTGTCATTGATAGATTCGATAGCGATATAAAAATTGAATTGATACAATAATAATCGATACATTTCCGCAGTATCGATACATTTCATAATGCATTTCACAGGATATCTTTTCTTATACAGTTTCCAAAATTTTCCATTCATTTTACTTCATGTTCTTGAACTATGTTACATTTCATTCTAATTGTTTAATTTGTTCAAATAAACAATGTTTTCCTTGTAATGATTGATTTTTTTTATCTTCAGATAGTCAAATACACAATAACACACCTAAATATTATAAAGAATCTATTTATTCTGAATGCATTTTATAGAAGTACCAAATTATTCGATTTACCGATATATCGATACTTTTTACTTATCGATATATTGATATAGAATTTCTCATCAATGACAGCCTTATTTATGTGGTCTGTGTTTAGTATAGTGAAATGTAAACATTATATCACAAACTGCAGTAATTTAAGACTTGAAAATGGCTTCACCTTGAAAATAGTATATTCAATATATCACCAAGCCTGTTCAGGGGCTGAAAATTGTCTTTCAGCTGCTTGAGTCCAGGACTTTTATGTTATATTTTGCCTGGGTCCGGTCCTCTAACATAAGGTCCAATTACAATAAATCTGAGTCATTTTTTTAATGTAATTAATCAATACATATAACAATTATCAAAGGTGGAAACACAAAATTATATAAACCTAAAACTGCCGCAAAATCATTTTTGAAAATGGTGATTGAACTTTACGAAGGAAACAAAGTTTAGAAAGAAAGAAATTGACAGAATAGTTATTCACTAAATTCAGACTTGTTAACATTGTAGGTCATCAGACCCACACAGCAGGAAAATGACAGGGTCTGAAAGTAAAATATGTAGGTCCCGGACCTCAAACGTAAAGAATTTTCAGCCCCTGGCCATTATACCGCCAATATTAAGGCGTACAAAAGTTGGTGGTATAACTCGGGAGAACTGTACAAGTACATTTATATAGCATTTAGCTTTGGAAACAAGAAAAAAAAAAAACTACTGACTTTATGTAAAGTATTATGTAAAAGCTTTTCCTAATCTAAGTTTTACTTAATTTTTAAGGAACCAGGAAGGAGAAAATTTCATAAGCCTCGACCTGTCTCAAGTGGGTCACGAGGGGCAAACATTAGTGCTATTTTAGGAGAGAAGAAGACAGGGGAAGAACCTAAATCTGTTAATGCTATAAATGTTATGGAATCTCAGAATGAAAAGAACTCTGACTTTGGAAAACTTGACGGGATAGTTAACAAACAAAGAAAGACCTCCATAAAAGATGTCTTGGAGGTAGACAGTGAAAGGCAGAGACCTTCATCTTCCTCTCGGAGACTCTCCTCCAATGAGGAGGAAGAGAAGGCTCAGTACAGTGTTGATAAATCAAGCATAGCAAAGAAACCTCCAGTTAGAAGTAGTATGACAGAGAGGTGGGTTTCACTTTTTATCTCTCATTTTATCCTGTAAATGGTTTTCCATGAGCAGATTTTTTGCAAGAGTTATTCCCCATCAGTAGCCATATTGTATGGCAGTATATGTATTATATATATATATATTTTTTTTTTTTCTTTAAAGGAGAATTAGCTGTGTTTACCAAAAAAAATTTGATTTTTTTACTTTCACACCTTGTACAATGATAAATAAAAGCTATACACAGGCAAAAAAAAATTAATATTCCTATATTTTATGAAAATAAGATCAGGTCTAGTGTGATATTCATATACAAATATATGTAGTAAGGTTGTGTTAATCAATTGCAATTTTAAAAGTGCCAAACTTGGGTTCCTTCACAATTTTCACAAATATAGAGGAATTAAAGAACTTTTATGCCTGTGTATATCTCTTTCTTTTATTGTTTATCAATCAAAGTAGCAAAATGGGAGAACAAAAAATTGAAAAAAAAACCCACAGCTAATGATCAGACATTTTGAAATAAAAAAAAATTACTGGTCAACTGGACCAGTGAATAAAGGAATTCCACTGGTCAAAAAATTTTTTTTACAGGTCTGTATATATACACAACTAAAAAGAAATGGAAAATTACTGGTCATTTGGACCAGTTATCAGATAGATTTCACCAGACTTTTGTAAAATTTACTGGTTTTTCTGGTAAGACCGGTGAATTTCAAAAACTCTGTTATGCCCCTTTAAATATGAGGTTGTCTCCTAAGTGAAGTGGTCTTTATGTGAGGTTTCACTGTATGTGAGGTTTCACTGTATGTGAGGTTTCACTGTACTGTATATGAGATTTCACTGTATATGAGATTTCACTGTATGTGAGTTTTCACTGTATGTGGGGTTTCACTGTATGTGAGGTTTCACTATATGCTGTATGAGGTTTCACTGTATGTGAGTTTTCACTGTATGTGAGGTTTCACTGTATATGAGGTTTCACTGTATGTGAGGTTTCACTGTATGTGAGGTTTCACTGTATGTGGGGTTTCACTGTATGTGAGGTTTCACTGTATATGAGGTTTCACTGTATATGAGGTTTCACTGTATGTGAGGTTTCACTGTATATGAAGTTTCACTGTATGTGGGGTTTCACTGTATGTGAGGTTTCACTGTATGTGGGGTTTCACTGTATGTGAGGTTTCACTATATGTGAGGTTTCACTGTATGTGAGATTTCACTGTATGTGAGGTTTCACTGTATGTGAGGTTTCACTGTATATGAGGTTTCACTGTATGTGAGTTTTCACTGTATGTGAGGTTTCACTGTATGTGAGGTTTCACTGTATGTGAGATTTCACTGTATGTGAGGTTTCACTGTATGTGAGGTTTCACTGTATATGAGGTTTCACTGTATATGAGGTTTCACTGTATGTGAGATTTCACTGTATGTGAGGTTTCACTGTACATGCTGTATAGGAGGTTTCACTGTATGTGAGGTTTCACTGTATGTGAGGTTTCACTGTATGTGAGGTTTCACTATATATGCTGTATATGAGAACTCTTATTAATATTCTTTTTTTTTTTCTTTTTTTTTTTACCAAGGTCCTCCTCCTCTTCATCTTTATCATCAAAGTCAACTACCAGAGTGGGTGATATAGAGTTTGGAGATTGTGATGACCTTGACAATGATTTAGCAGACTTGAAGATCGGACCAAAGTTACCACTCAGTCAAACAGTACAGAATCTTGTCGATGCTCGTCCAATAGCATTACAAACTGCAATAGTGAGTTCTAGCCACAAATTGTTCATACCTGCCAAACTCTGAAAGTATGAAAATGAGGGTCATAACTCATAATCACATATTTTGGAAAAAAAAAAATATTCTGAATACAGACTGTTTCTAATACTTTAGAATTAAACATTATTATAGTATGCATATAAATAAAATATTAAAAAGAATAAATAAATTGATTCAATTTTAAGTTGTTTAACTAACAAACAAAACAGAAAGCTATTTTAGACTTAATCAAAACATTATTTTTGTAAAATGTATAAGAAACATAGTCAGTTTGTATGGTACTTTAAAAACAAAGTATATTTTTATTTTTATTTTCCAGAATTTGAAAACTCTAGTCTTTGGCTCAGCGATTCAGAGCTTTAATGATGAATGGAAATTCCAAAGTTTTACTTTTTGTGATCTTCCAAAACTGAAGTATGGAATAGTTCAGAGAAAGGTCAGTAAGTCTATATGTCAGAAAGAAGTCATATAATTGTATCACTTGTTTTTATGTCAGGTCATATATATCATGTCACCTACTGTTGCCATCTATGTCATATCACCTATTGTTGTCATCTGTCACCATGTCACATATTGCTGTAATCTGTGTCATGTCACTTACTGTTGTAATATGTATCATATCACCTATTGTTGTTATTATGTCAACTGTGCCATGTCACCTACTGTTGTCATCTGTTGTTGTATTCCCTAGTGTTGTCCTCTGTAATAAGGTCAACTACTTTTCTCATCTGTCATTTTATCACCTACAGTTGTCATCTGTGTCATGCCACCTATTGTTACAATCTGTGTTATGTCATCTACTTTTGTATCCCCTACTGTTGTCATCTGTCATCAGGTCACCTTCTGTTTTCATCTGTCAATATATCACCTACATTTGTCATCTGTGTCATATCACCTATTGTTGCCATTTGTGTCATGTCACCTACTATTGTATCCCCACTGTTGTCATCTGTCATATGTCACCTACTGTCGTCATTTGCACCATGTCACCTACTGTTATCATCTGTGTCATGTCATCTGTTGTCATTTGTCATCAGGTTACCTACTCTTGTCATCTGTCATTATATCACCAATGTTGCCATGTGTCATGTCACCTATTGTTGTCATCTGTGTCATGTCACCTACTGTTGTCATCTGTTCTATGACATCAGCTGTTGTTATCTATGTCTATGCTAATGTTGTCATCTATGTCATGTCAACTTGTCATCTATGTCATGTCAGCTACTGTTGCCATTAGTGTCATGTCATCACCTTTGTCATATCAACTATTGTCATCTGTGTCATGTCACTGACTTTTGTCATTTGTCATTATATCTTCAATGTTGTCAACTTTGTCATATCACCTTATGTTGTTGTATTTTTGTCACCATATCACCTACTGCTGTCACCTGTGTCATGTCACCTATTGATTTCATAAGTGTCATTTCACCTACTGTTAACATCTGTTGTCATATCACCTATTGTTGTCATATTTGTAATATCATTTGTTGTTGTCATTGTGTCACCTGTGTCATGTCATCTACTGTTGTCATCTGTTGTTGTATAGCCTACTGTTGTCATCTGGGTCATGGTATCTATTGTCACCAGGTCACATACTGTTCTCATCTGTCATTATATCACATACTGTTGTCATTTGTATCATGTCACCAACATTGTCATCTGTCTCATGCTATCAACTGTTGCCATCTATTTCATGGCAACTATTGACATCTGTGTCATGGCAACTGTTGTCATTTATGTCATATCAACTGTTGTCATGTGTCATGGCACTTACTGTTGTCCTCTGTCATTATATCTTTAATGTTGTCATATCACCTTATGGAGTTGTCTTTTGTCGTATCCTTCTTGTATAACCTTTTTAAAATACTTTAAAGCTCTTTCAAAAACTTCAGATGTTTTTTTTTTACTGTCATTACAACACTCTGTTGCTGTTTTGTTTAATATAGGGAGGACCGTGTGGGGTGTTGGCTGCTGTACAAGCCTGTGTTCTTCAGGAGTTGATTTTCTGTGATTGTAAAATATCACTCAATAAATTGTAAGTATCAAGTGATTGAAGCTATTATTAAGTGTAGGTGGCTAATATCTACCAAAATGGCTAGTATCAAGTGATGATGGCTAGTATCAAGTGATGGCAGCTTGTACCTAATGATTGTGGCTAGTATCAAGTGATGGTGGCTAGTATCAAGTGATGGTGGCTAGTATCAAGTGATGATGGCTAGTATCAAGTGGTGATGCTACTATCAAATACTGGTGGCTAGTTTCAAGTGATGATTGCTAGTATCAAGTGCTGGTGGCTAGTATCAAGTGATGACAGCTTATACCTAATGATTGTAGCTAGTATCAAGTGATGATGGCTAGTATCAAGTGATGATTGCTGATATCAAATGATGATGGCTAGTATCAAGTGATGGTGGCTTATACCAAGAGATTGCAGCTGATAAAAAAGAATTATGGCTTGTATCTAGTGATGATGGCTAGTACCAAGAGATTGCGGCTGATATAAAAGGATTATGACTTGCATCTAGTGATGGTGGCTAGTGTCAAGTAAAGGTCACTAGTATCACATGATGATAGCTAATAGAATATTGATTTGACAGAATGAAATGTTTTATGTCTTCATAAAGAACAAACATTTCATACCTGGATTTATGATAAATCATACAAATTTTTAAATCGTTGCAGATAAATAGAATTTTATAAATGCATGAATTATCTTATATTGTTTTTGTATTTTATTTTCTGTCTTTTAGTAGTGAGCCAAGTGTTGCTGAAAGGACATTAGCACTGGCCACAGCACTTGCCAAAATCTTTTGGAGAGCTGGGGACGATAAAAGTGCTGTTGTTGCTATGTGAGTTTCGTCTTGTGAAATTGATGTCAAATGTCAGTTTTAATCTCTTTAAACTTCACAAGATACACAAAATATACCTGTAAACTCTTATTCTTGTTCTTAAAGGAACTCCTCATTTCCCATTTTATGTTTTGATCAATGTAGATTATACAGTGAAACTTGAATATAATGACCTCCTTAGGGACACAAGAAAACCAGTCTTTATAGGAAGGTGGTCTTTATATAGAGATTGATTTGTACACAAATGATATAATTTGGGGACAGCAAAAATGGTCTTTGTGACCAGGTGATCTTAATACACAGGTGATCGCTAAAGCAAGTTTTACTGTAGTTAAAGGGTATTAGCTGTGAAAAATGATTTCAACTTTTTCTACTTTTACCACTTGTCTTTGATGTACAATAACAAATAAGAGCTATACACAGGCATAAAAAAATCTTATATTCCTATATATTTGTGTAAATAAGGTCAGGTCCGGTGTGGTATGCATATACACATAGTAAGCTTGAATTAATCACTTGCAAGTGAATATTTCCCAAACTGGATTTCTCAAGCAATTTTCACAAAATATATAGGAATTTAAAAATTTTTATACTTGTGTATATCTCATTTTTATTGTACATCAATCTAAATAATAAAAAAGGAAAGAAAAAATTTTGGAAAAAAAAATACACAGCTAATGCTTGTTCAAAGTTTTATGTTGATCTATTGATATGGTCGAACAATGTCTAAAGATGAAATGAACTATGGCTGGTACCCAGACAAGCATCACAGCAGATGTATTCTGCCTTCCATTTGTAGTCATTTGATATACAAATCTAAGCAGGACAATACCTACAGTAGAAGAAACAAAGTGAATTCGCAGAAATTGGAGTCATTATACAGTAGAATTTCTCATTGTTTAGACCTATAGACAAAGTCCCGAATGATTTTGTTATTTAGCGCTACTTATAAACATTTTATAATTCGAACTTTTATGAATCAAATTTCTCAATGTTTCGAATAAATTTGGTTCGATTTCTATTAAAACAACAAAAATTCTTATCGGTACATATAATTCGAAGTCCAAATTTACATGTGTATGAAATCGCCCCATGATAATTCTTCTCCTTCTAATAAATATTCATTGTTTCAATTTCATAAACATTAAGTGAGATTTAGCACTTATTATTAATTATAATGAATGTATATGTGTTTTAAATGGTTTCGAAGCAGTCATATACACCTTATAGAACCTCTAAAACTAAAAATCGTATGATTGTCGGTTTCCATCCAAGAGTCGAAGTCCCGATGTTTCAAACTTTTCTTGGTGGTCCCTTGAACTTCGACTAATTGAAATTTTACTGTATAATCTTAGTAATCCTGCATTTGTTTGATTTTGTCTTCAGATTTTGGTAGACATTCAAAATAGATAAAAAATGGCAGAATTTTTGGCATACAAAAAAAACCCAATATCAACCTTGGCCTCAGTCAGTAGTATTTTTGTACTCCATAAAATTTCATATCAAACCAAAAACAGTGCAATAATTGTACAATACTGGTTATAAGAAGAATCTATCTATTCCCTGTGCATTTCTCACATTATTCTATATTAATCCAAATAACAAATTCAGACTAGAATGAGATTTAGTACATCTCCCTTCCACTTCGTTATAAGTGGAGTTGACTGTATTTTTTTTTTTTATATGTTCTCTCATTGCTGTAGTAGTATACATTTTAGAGAGTATGATTATTTCTTACAGGCCCTCAGGGAAACCTTTATTTCAGGGAAGTCGGAGCAAATACCAATATGATGATTTGACAGAAACAGTTGAGTATCATTTTAAATTCTTTGGCAATTACCTATAGATACAACTTGGGTTTTAATTTTGTTTGTTTTTTTTTTATTATTTATTTATTTTTTTTTTTATTATTGTTTTACTACAAATTCAATTTTGTGTCAGTGTACAATGTGCCTAAAAAAATTATATCCATTGTTCTTGAAGTAAAGCTTGCAACCTTCTCGCACAATCAGCTTTATAGGTTTATGTGGGGTCGAAAACCATACCGACCGAGAGACACAAAATAATCCTGGTTTAAAGCTCTGTACTGTGAATCCGAAAAAATTCGCAGGACTTTATTTTTGTGAAACATTGGTTCTAAATATATTTTTGAGATGATATTTTCATGATTTTGAATGCCCAAGTTATCATACTATTATCATACTTATAACAAAAGTAGTCCTCCATTCACCTGTGTTCTGATGTGAATTCACAAAAAATATCAACCGTTTTTTAAAACTGTGGCTAAAGTCAATCCCAAGAACATTGACATTGTGCCTTTCAGTTTCACATTCAGTATCAGGAGCATGGGATCTTGAGGAATTACGTGTAGATACATTTCTCGCAAATAAAACTGGATTTACTGTATTCTAGATACGTGAAATGTGAAAGTTACACAGATACACACACAGTTCATGATATAAGGTTATGCTTGATTACATGCTTAACTTGTGTAATATAATTTTCTAATGTTACCTTTTCCTGTTCTGTTTTCATCACATTTTTATAGCGAAAAATTAAAGTTTTGTTTTCATCACATTTTTATAGTTAATTAAATTGTCACAAATACATCCAGTTACACTGTATTAAATCTTTACACATTACATTTCACAGATTTTGACCAAATTTCTGACACAGTATCTCCAACATAAAAAGCAAAATTATTGTATTAAAAAAAAGGGGGCTGGCCCTCAACAGGTACCAAACTGTGGATTGGACTTCGTTTACTGTATACATTAACATGATGTTTTTTGTTTGTTTGTTTTTATTTTTGGTTTTTCATTTTTTAATATTTTATTATTGCATTTGGTCTGGTTTTTAACATCAATATGATTAACGTCATGTTTATCCAAGTTATTTGAATTTCTTTATTTGCAGACTAAGTTTTTATTTTCTATAGATTTAAAATTTTATATTTATTCATGTTATTTTGAATGAATTTCATTCCAGTTGATGCTGAATCATTTTAAGTCTTTCAAAGAACTTTTACGATTTCTGACACAAAATGTGCATCAGTATGAGACAGATGGGTGCAGCGGGGTCATCTTAGCTTTATACTCGTGTATTTTCTCACGTTACATTGACCAGTAAGTTTTCTGAAGAACTTTCACAATACTGTCAAACTTGTGTATAAAGGCCACTCAAAGGAACGGGCAAAAGTAGACGCTATAAACAGGTGGCCTTTATAAAGAGGTTTTTTTCATTATAAGAAAGTTAACAAATCTTGTTAGCATAGCCTTTATAGGCAGGTGCCTTTTATACAGAGGTGGACTTTGATGCAAGTTTGACTGTACCTAGATTGTGCTTCAATATTTTGTATTGCTTCATATCTATTTCTGTGTGTGTATGAATTTTGTCAGCCATCATTCCAGAGTTAAACCTTCAGTCAGTCGTATTGCTTTGTCCATACCACATCTTCTTCATTTCTTTAATGTATGTAAATATATGTTCTACCAACAGTATACACGGAGTCCTTGCTTTGAATAGTCTAGAGACAGTTGTACTGTTCTGTTATACACAGAGATACATGTAGTACCAACAGTATACACAGAGTCCTTGGTCTGTATAGTCTAGAGACAATTGTACTGTTCTGTTGTACACAGAGATACATGTAGTACCAACAGTATACATAGTCCTTGGAATCTTTGAGTCTGTACTGTTCTGTTGTAGAGACAATTGTATACATGGAATCTTTTCTGTATATAGAGACAATTGTAGAGAGATACACGTAGTACCAACAGTATACACGGAGTCCTTGGTCTGTTTAGTCTAGAGACAATTGTTCTCTTCTGTTATACACAGAGATACATGTAGTATCAACAGTATACATACAGTCCTTGGTCTGTTTAGTCTAGAGACAATTGTAGGGACAGAGGGATACATGTACAACCAACAGTATACATACAGTCCTTGGTCTGTATAGTCTAGAGACAACTGTAGGGACAGAGGGATACATGGTCTTAATTAAAAGAAATATGTAATCATACAGTCATAATACTGAGTTCAATATACCAGTGCTATACATAACACTGTATTGCTTTGCAATTGGATACAGAGATTCTCCAGAAATTTCCAAAAAAGAAATTCCATTCATCCAAAATATTTGATGACATCATTAAAAGAAGAATGAATTTTAAATTTGCACGTGCAATTAAATAAATAACGGACATGTAATAAATACAAAACCATATGAATGTTTCTACATATATGATATCACCAGACTGCACATGATCATGGTAGCAAAGTAAAATTGAAAAAGTACCAATCAATAATCAAAAACTCAAGTCCATTATAACATGACGAATTAGATGCGCAAATGGTCTCAACATGAAGAACAATTACGAAATCCCAAACGGGATAAGACCAGGTGTCCGGAAAGGATTTAATGAGAGCACTACAACGATCTTGTGCAGTCTGCTAATACGGACAGAAAAGATATGTATAGTTTTGTCTACTGTACAGTCTAGAAAAAGTTTTACTGTTCTATTATACACAGAGACATATTTTCTACCAAAAGTATACAGTGACATGCCAAAATTTATGCACCTTTGCTTTTTTTCTCCATATATTTCACATAAATCAAAAAACTTTCAAAAAGTTCAATAAAAGTAATTTCTTAATCAACTGTGATAAAACTTAAACCATAAAATTCAGAATATCTAACAGTTTCATTGTGTATTTGTTCATAATGTCCAAATTTTCTGTTTTCAAGATTTAGCAATTTAAACATAAAATAAAAAACTTTGTGTGACAATTCCCTATTTACACATATTAAAAAGAATCATTAAAACTTTGTATATTACAAAACTCATCAGTACCATTAAACAAAGTGATGGGACGTCATAAAAAAACAAACAGAAATTTCACTATTTTAACGATAAATAGTGAAAATTGTATTGAAATTGAACGGAAAATTACTTTGTAATAGTTTTCTATAAAATGTTGTTTTTATATGAAATATATAGAGAAAAAGAAAATGTTGCATTAATTTTGGCATGTCACTGTACATGTATACCTTTATCCATAGTCTCTGGAATTATTTAGCTAGTCTATACAATAAATGTGCTCTATGAATTTGAATACTTTTACCTTCAATCATGCCTTCCTTTCATTGTAGAATCAGAGAGGATATGGATGAACCAACAGGAAAATTAATGGGGGCTCATGGATATTGTACTCAGGTTTGTTCTGTTTTGAATAGGTGTGAAGTTAATATCACATTGGAAACTTAGTTTTGTATATTACAAGCCTGAGTTTACAGAAATAGCTATATCTAAAGTCTCAGTCACAACTGTCCGTACTTCCACTCCGTGAGGTATGTATGAAAAAAAAAACGTCAAGGAACGCATGGGTCTCGTATGGCCTCCTTGCAGAATTTCGAGAATGCAGACAGCCCATGAGCACGTACAATGGATGTTTAAGCATGTCCAACAAACTCTGCGATTTCCCAGTAACATACGTCGTTCTTACTCCCAACTTATGAATATGGCGAAAAACGATTTAAAAACCTGTGCATCCAGTTGTGACTAAGGCTTAACCAATAAGCAATAGGAATGCTCCAAATTTTTATGTAATCTGTTTTTGATCCAGATGTTTTGTGCACCGCTTCGACTTTGTTAAACATTGAAATTTCTAGGACCCAGTTGCATTGTTCATCTATTGGTTAAATTGAACTACAAGTTAAACATAATCCTGGTTTAAATATTGTAGCCTAGGGTTATATAACCTAGGATTGAATTTTGAAAACAGTGCCAATCTTTCAGTCGTTTTGAAAATAGAACCGTTAATTGATTAAGATATATAACCGAGTCTCAAAATATGGCTAAATTTTCCATATTTAAGTGATGATTTAACAAAAGGTATATTTAACCAATCATTGAGGAACAGAATTTAGCCCTAGGTTAAATTTTAATCCTTGGTTATATCTAATCGAGGGTTAAAATTTAACCTGTAGATGAACAACTGGGTCCGGTATGTATCTTTGCGTTGATCAAGAAATATAATAATGTAAATATTTGAAATAAGCAACACATTCAGACCATGGAATGAAAGAAAAAGGTATACCTTGGAGACATAATCGCAAGCATGAGTTAATTCACTTGTATCAACTAGTAAGAGAATTTGATTTTGAAGTTCTTGACTTGCATGACGATTATGAAGACATGGATTTGACAAAGGGATGAGTTACAATGATGATTGTCGCTATTAATCCTTTAATGTCAAAAACCGATTGGCATTAACGTCTGAACGATTTAGCAGACGTAGAATCTTGTGACATTTTAATTTATTTCATGAAACAATGCATCTACTCTTGTACGATATGTAAACAATCTAAAAGTGAAAGTAGCCATGTCTAACAAAAAGCAAAAGTTTTGTGATACAGCACGAAAAATTGAGACTAGGAATGGACAACCCGAGAACTGGAACACTGCTATTCTTTCTACAGAAAGTTCTTAGTTTTAGAGGATATTTGAAGGCACTCAAGTTTCAGCATTTGTAGACTGACTTCTGTGACTTCTACATCCCTCTTCTTTAATTTGCATTTTTCTCACACCTGTATAAACCTAATACATGATTTAGTGTTGTCCGTACATTGCATAAAGCACAACAAAATTCATTTACCAAAACAGCATCAATGCTTTTTATTTACATGATGTCTTACCAAGAGTTGTCTCACCCTAGGGAGATGATAAAACTCTGTCACAGACACATTTTCTAAATTTTTTAAATGACTTCTTAAGAACCATTGTGCCAATTTTTACCAAACTTGGCTACAAGCTGCATTGAGTTTCCAAAACGAAAAGAGACTGATACCAACAGGAACTCTAGAAACAGTAAAAAGAGTGAAAACTTATCTCAAAAGATTTATTGATGGTTATCAACTTGCATCCACTTTGTTTGTTTCATGCAGGTTGTATGTCATTTGTAATATTAATGTAAACATTTTTGCCATCCTTTCAAATACCGCAAAACCAACTCTCTTCAAATTTGACATTTTTATAAACATGACTCTAGGATGCAGAAGACAAAAAACTGGATTTCATGAAACTCAAAGTTATGAGTTTTGTTAAACTGGAGGTAGCCTCTTGTTATATTTTGGAGTTCAACAAGAGTTGTTGACTATCTACATTTCAACATGCCTTAGTGACCCACTGAATTAAGAGGCTACCTGTCTTATGCGACCTTAATGTGTGGATCCCAGCGTATATTGATATATATTTTTTAACCTGAATTGAGAGACCACCTGTCATATATGACCCTTTTTGCTTCTTCCCGTGGATGGTCTCTTAAAACAGGTTTGACTGTACTACACAAATATAGGGATGAACATAAATAATCTATATACACATAATTACTTAATTAATATAAAAATCTCAGATACCAAAGCATAAATCAATAGGATGTCCAGGACATAGATACAAATCCGGTAAAAATGGACACCACGGACCTCTGGAAATAAGAGGTGGGATCAGGTGCCATGGAGGAGTAAGCATCTTCCTGTCGTGGTCACATGCCGTGAGTCCACAGTCTTCCAATGAATCACGTGAGGAGTGTATCCTCGTCACAATTGGTACAGACGTCTCAACAACCGCCAACGAAAAGGCACTCAACATACTTAGTGAAACAGGTATGCAAACAAGACTATTATAACCATAAAATATGCGGAACGTTGAATTACGGTTTAATTCCTATGAGAACTTTACATACATGTGATAAGTACTTTCCATGCTTTCCTCTGTTTTATTTTTTCATGCAGAATTTTATTTATCTCCAGGAAATGGTCAATTTGCTGCTGACAGGTCGGGCAGTTTCGAATGTCTTTAATGATACTATGACGCTAGGGGAAGGAAGTGATGTAACAGTACTGAAGGGAATCAATAGGCGGAGTAACATAGGATTTTTGTCCTTATTTGAGTACTATAAATCTTGCCAGGTGAGTTTTATATTTTTTCTGACTTTCTCTCTATATTCTGCTGCTTGGTTCACAGAAGATGAAAGGAATTGTGTGTTTAATCTATTTAGTGGTGTTAAAAAACACACTCAGAAATGTTAAGTTGTATAACAGGAATTTTCCATCCTACTGAAGCGAACCAAAATAAAGCCTAACTCCCATTGCAAGAAAAAAATGAATTTTTCCCAATTTGCAGTCAAAATTGCCCTAATGAAGTCGATTGTAAATGAATTTGAAGAGAGATTTCTTGTATTTTCAAAGATTTTTTTGTTTTTTCAGATTTCCCAATTTCTATAAAATGTCACTAAAATCCCAGTTCAAAAGGCCCAGGCCTCATTCCCCAAAAAGTGTGGAAATTCTTGTGTAATGTCAGCCATTTTTAATCTTTTAATGTAAGAAGAGAAAGTTTAGTTTTAGCTAGGAAAATTCTTTTTATATTTGTATTTATTCACAGCACATCTGCCATTAAATCTGTTCACATTTCAATCTGCTTTTATATACCAGTATGCAAGGTTTCCACTTGGAACTGATGGTCAGGGATCATTGACCCCTCTGTGAACAATTTAAGTGATTTGAATGTGCTGGTGTAGTGGTTTTCAGGGGCAGGATTTGGTGGGGACATTCTTTATAAGCTTATGTTGTGTCTTTGTCTTTCCTTTCCATCTTCATCTTTTGCATTGTCCAGGCCATGTCTAGGCCATTAATTCATCAATGCTTGCTAATATGGTGCTGAAAAACATCTTAAGACAATTGTGTCATGTACAATAATTTTATTTGTAGAGTTATTCCCCTTTATTTATTTTTATTTCACATAGGCTTACCATATTTCATGCAGCCATATATCTTAGGTTGGTAGAGTGTCAATTTAAGATTTTTATGCCCCAGGTTTGAAAGGTCCGCAAGGGGCATCTAGTGTTTGGATTGTCCATTTGTCTGTTTGTCCGTCTGTCTGTCCGTAATTCCATTCCACTTACATATCAATTGCAATATTTTCAAGTTTGGGTTGTGATACAGTAACCAAACTTAGACTGTAAGTTCATCTAAGTGTTGCACACACTTCACTGACATCACATGCCACTGGGGGGGGGGTGTCAAAATGTAGGACATTGCAATATTTAAAGTATACATATTATTTGCCAGAATAGAAATTTGTTGGGGGGGGGGGGGGGGGGGGGCATTTGTGTTTCACAAACACATCTTGTTTATATAGTTATTCCTCTTTGTTAAATTTATGGGGCCTCTGTGACCAAGTTTTATAGAGCATCACACTTTGAACCATGGAGTCTTTCACTTCCTGATCAGTGCAAGTTGAGCTCCACTGTAACCTAAGCAGACTTTGTGAGAAAGTTTGCTGGTTCACTTGCGGAAGGCCGGTTGTCTCTTGCCGGGTAAATTGTAACTGAGTTCTCTCCCCGACTATCAAAAAACTGACCACCATCATGTAACGGAAAATTTTTTGAGTTTGGCTTAAAAACACTACTGAAAAATTCTAAATTGTTGAATTTATATGTCCATGCCATATCCAAGTCATTTATTCACCTATACTCACCACATTATGTGCAGATACAAATCTAAGGTTGATGTCGTCATGCACAAAACTTACATTCTTACAACCCTTTTGATAAGAGTTGTTCCTTATTGTTGGTTTTTAATTTCTGGTCCATATTTCAATAAGTCATTTCTTCATGTATGCTCATAATTATTGCAATTATGCATCTGTGATGGACCATATTAAAACATTTAACTCTTACAACACTGTTTTTAAGTTATTCCCTTTAATTTTGTTGGTGTGGGTTATGTCCCCTGATTGGGGTCTGCATTTCATTGAATTTTTTACTATTTTGTTTTATTCCCATTTTTTTCTTTTCTTATTTTACAGGTGGGAACATACTACAAAACTCCTAAATATCCTATATGGGTTTTGTGTAGTGAAAGTCATTTCAGCACACTTTTTTCTGTAAAGAAAGACTTGGTCAGTGATTGGAAAGTTGAGAGAAGATTTGACCTGTTCTATTATGATGGCTTGGCCAGACAACAAGAAGAAATCAAACTTACTATAGGTATTTCAAAATTGATGCATGTTCAAAATAAGAAAATACTTGTACCGCTTTCTTAGAGTTACATGAAGATGACATCTAAGAGTTGGCAGATTTGGAATATCTTACTATAGAGAGATAAAGGATGAAGTAACAGGATGTGGCATCATCGTAAATACAAGGTCCGGAATCGCTACACTCTTTCCTACCCGTGGTCTCATGCGACCGAAATCTCTCGTAGCTAATGGATATGTATAAGGAGTAGATGTTGTCCAGTTTATCCAATCACAATAGTTGTGATCGGCAACAGAAGTTATCGCATAGTCTGTTGATGCAATACAATTCTGAAATTGTTTAAAAGCCTCTATCTGATTGGTTGATGAATGATGTGAGCACCGTTTACTCGCAATGGCTGAGGCTTCATGAATAATAAAAATATGTACAAGAGATTTTTGTTGCATGAGACCACGGGTAGGAAAGAACATAGCAATTCCGGACTGTGGTTTTACGATAATGAGGACATGGGAGAATGCCTACAAATCTAGAAAATGTAGAAAAGAAAGAAGCAAAAATCATTTTAATCGGTTAAAACTAATTTTCTCGAGAAAAACTAGGTTTACTGTGCTAAAATCACCTTATTCAGATGAATTAACATTATCTATAATGTAAATTTGCTTTGAAAAACATGATAAATTTGTTAATGATCAAAATAGCACAAAGTTGTTCAAAAGGTAATTACCCTTATTGATAATTAACACAAATGTATTTTTTACTTTATTTTGAAAATGATACCATTAACTCATCCACCCCTGACTCCACATTTAGATTCAACCAAATCAATAGATAGCATGGTCTACTATCATCATTCAGGGGTGAACAAGTCCATATTGCATGTGAAACGTTTTTAAAGTTTTGACTTTAAATCATACACCCCTGAATTCTGAGAGTAGACTAAGCCATTCTTTGAAATTGGCAGGTCCAAACGTGACTTTAGGGGTTGGTAGGTTAATTTAGTTCAAATTTTGCACATACAAAATTAATACTATTAAATACTGTTGTGTGCAGAAAGAATTGCGTACTGATTACCAGTTTATAAAGCTTCGTGACAGTCATCTTGTCGTCTGCTTTTTACGAGCAGTATCCACAAACATTTCTAGAATCACTTTTTTGTTTTTACAGAAACATTTGACAAAAACTTTAGGTCCCCCGCAGATGAGGAGCTTGTCCCACCTCTAGAGCACTGTATACGTACAAAGTAAGTTATTTGTTGTTGAAATAGAGAGACAGAGAAACCTGCTTCATTAAAGTGGAATAATTCCGGGCTTTATCCAACATTTTTTTGTCCAAGAAATACCTATACTTGAATGAAATGATGATTTTTTTTTTGTACATAAAATTGAAATTTTGTAATTCTGCTGATTTTATTTTTTCTGAATAATTTTCAGGGTTGAAATTTTGCAACTCCTCCAAAATGCACGGATTTTGTTTTTTCTTCGTAGTTTTGAAAATATCTGATTTGGTGAAACTAGACTGCTTTATTAAATGTCAAATAATGCTATTGTTTGCATTTGAAAGTCATTTGCTATGGGAAAATATGCTTACCCATGAAAGTAAAGATATGCAGCCTCTTATAGATTTGACTCTTTGCAGCAAGCGTTTGATGTTTAAGTGTAACAATTTTAGGTATATTTTGGTTTTAAAAATCAAATATAACAATATTTGCTTTACCTTCTGCATGTTCAAGGCAGCATATATGTCCGTATGCTTTATGGCTTTAAATTATCGTCCAAAAATTAATACCAAAAATTGCAAAATATTTCTTTAAGTTAACAAACTTCATAAGTTTTTTGAATTTCATATCTATCATCGTGAGCATTTGTTTTGGCCTTTTTGTGTCACTGTTAATTTGGTATTGTTTATGATATTTGAAATATCTCAATATTATGTGATAGTTGTCAGTTTCCATTGTCTATTACCAGTTGATGTTTTCCGAGACAAAATTTCGGTCTCAATGGCCAATGTTGTGTGATCATTAAAATCTTAATCTCAGTATTTCCACCTGTAATCATCAAACATTAAAGTTTAGTTTGATCATGTTTATTTGGGAAAGTTTGGTGGTTCACCTGCTGGAATTGAATCCGACAATTTTTCATATGATGGTGGCCAGTTTTTAGTGGTGGAGAAGAGAACCCATGGAAAAAACCATCAACTTGCCAAGTAAACTGGCAGACTTTCTCAAAATCACCTTAGATTCCAGCTAGACTCAAACCCATGCTGACTAGAAGTGAGAAACTTTTTGGTTCAAAAGCCGATGCTCTAAAAATATCACTCGGCCAAGGGAAGTTAATGGTAATTTCCCGGATATGTTGTTATGCTAATATCTCCACCATCATTACAGTCTGGTCATCATATTTCAGAAAAATTGTTGATTGCAGCATAAATAATCAGTAAAATACATCTATCGGTTCGGCTTAAGTCAATATTATGTTTCTTTGGACTACTAAATCCTATTGTCACCCTCAACCAAAGTCAATAATTGTATACTGTTAATTGTTCATTTCAGGTGGTCTGATGCAAAAGTGGACTGGAATGACACCGAGCCATTACTATAGAAACAATAAAAGCTGATTCACCAAATGTAGAACATGGACATTTTTAAGACATTAGTTTGTTGACAGCTAGCATTACCAGACAAAAGCTTCATTTATTTATTTGCAATTTTTATCATTTACACCCGTGAATGAAATAGAAAAGTAAAAAATTTGTCATGTTATCCATCCCAGTTATTATAATGTAATATTTCTGCTGGATTAAATTATTACTGAATTTATATTGTAGTTTTATTCATGTAATGCACTTGGGTATTATACAATTTACATAACTTGGTGTGTCAGAGTAACGATTTGATTTTCTCCCATATTCACAGAGTTATCCTTATAACTAGTACAAAATGATCAGCCTGTCATCCACAGGGGGGATGACAACTGCATGCACCCTACGGGAAATGACGTAGAACTTCTGTGGCTTCTAGAATGCAGTACATATTTATGTCAGACTTGATATAGATCTGAGTAGATGTGCATAGACATGTATTTTTTAGACACTGGAGAAAAATAATCAACACCTACCTTGAGGGTATGACAAAGGAATTCTTGAATGACAAAACACGCGGCAAGCCTCGGGTTTGTCATTTAAGAATCTTGCCCTCGGATTGAGATTCCTATGTCATACCCTCATGGTAGGGGTTGATTCTATAAATCATAATGACAACTCTGTGATCGGTGTCACAGAAAATATGTTTTATCACCCGAACTGTAGATACTGTGACAGGCAAAAAACAATATATTCTCCCACACTTGCCAGTAAAAGACCTAGATTGCCATGAAAAGATAACTCTATCTTGTTATTCCCTAGGGAAAGACAACTTGCACAATCTATGACATTACAAGTTGTGATGTAGAGTTTGTGTGTCTTCTAGAATACAGTGCATAGTATTTGTGTAGATCTACATAAAAAGTGTATTTGAAAAAAAAACAGAAGAAAAAAATAATCAAACATTGGTGTGTTGAGTAGAACAAAATTTTGTGCATGAGGATTTAAATTAAGTCTTCCCTCCTGCAAAGTGGTGGTTAACTGTTTTTCTCTCATGTTTTTAAAATAGTTTAAAAAATTAACTCTATCCATATTTGTTTACAATTAGACGACAAAATATTATAAAAAATAGTCCCAGAATGGACTTATGTCAACTTACATTTTCCCAAACATCTAAATTCGTAGAGGAGTGAGATAACAATTACTATTGCCTATGAGTCCCAATAGGTTATGATGCACTACCCCAAATCTGAATTTGTCGGTCAAGGAAGTGTTCACCAGACTCCAACACTCAGAGTTATATGAGACTATAGTTGGTTATTATCTGTTGTTGTCAAGGAAACAGTTGTCACATCATTATTAGGTGAAACAAGATAAAGACTCATTATGCTCATGGTGGCCTTTTGTGACCACGTGTTGCCTGTTGCCATGTGTCTGTTGACCATCATTAATTTTAATACATTTTTAATATCTCAAGAACCATTTGACCAATTTCAACTTTGGTCGGAGCTATTCCCATATGAAACTGCTTCCAGTTTTGGAGCAAAAAGTTGATAGTCCCACTAGGCAAAACTTGGTACATATTTGAAAATCTTTGCCTCGTGTACCAAGCATCAGATTTTTTATAGATTAAGAATTAAACTTTAGTGATTAATCAATATTTGCAGTTATCAAATATGAATGAAATTGATTAATAAACATGCCACTACTGTGTCACTTGTATATCTTGTACTAAACAAACGTTTGAGTTTTAACTATGTATTTATTGTAAATATATATATATATTTTTTTTTTAAAGTTTTACTCCAACTATTACACTCTCAGAGGTAAAGACATTTTCTAACTTAGCATCCATTATGCTGAATTCAAGTACGTGGTGAAGTACGGATGAGTGTGTCCATGCTGTGAAAAAGAAAATATAGAATTGTAGATTAAAGAATTTCGTCTTGGTAAATTCATTTTTTTTTTATACTTACCGGTATGTGGATTTACATTCATTCTGAATGTATTGAACATTAAAAAATTAAATTAAAGAGAATAAAAAACCTGTGCAGTGATGTATGAATTATAAACACCAAAGTTATAATGGTTGGGATACCCAAAGGATAACGGCTGAATAAAATTAAAAATTTGGCAAACACAGACTTCTGAAAAAAAATCATAGGTGGGATCAGTAGCCTTTAACAAAAAACACCCGACCAGTCATGCACGCTGCGATTGTCTACAGCCCCAGCCATATTTTAACAGTATTGACCCTAGTCACTATTGTAATAGGCGATTCAAAAGCTTCTTCTTACAAGATATACAATTAGTGATTTCGGATTTAAAAAAAAAAACAATGTCAATGGCAAACAAGGTCATTGTATTGACTGTTGAAATACCGAAATGATGTCATTTAACATAACTTCGAAAACGTCATTAATTACAAGTAGTTCATTTCTGTATTTGAAGGGGCCTCTGTTGGCAAATGGTTAGAGCATCACTTTTTGCACCATGAAAGCTCACACTTCTGCTCAGCGCAGGTTCCGCTGAAACATAAGTTGATTTTAGTGAGAAAGTTCCCCAGTTTACTCGCGGAAAGTCGGTTCTCTCTTTCCAAAAAGAAACTAGCTGCCACCATATAACTGGAAAACGGTTGATTGTGGCAAAAACACCAAAAATGGTTTTTTTTAAATCTGTATTTGAAATGATCATAGGTTGAGCATGCTATGGTATACTGATCCATTTGAGAGTCTCGTAGGTTGAGCATGTTATGACACACTGAACCATTTGGGAGTCTCGTAGGTTGAGCATTCTATGGTATACTGATCCATTTGAGAGTCTCGTAGGTTGAGCATGTTATGACACACTGAACCATTTGGGAGTCTCGTAGATTGAGCATGCTATGGTATATTGATCCATTTGAGAGTCTCGTAGGTTGAGCATGTTATGACACACTGATCCATTTGGGAGTCTCGTAGGTTGAGCATGCTATGGTATACTGATCCATTTGAGAGTCTCGTAGGTTGAGCATGTTATGACACACTGAACCATTTGGGAGTCTCGTAGATTGAGCATGCTATGGTATATTGATCCATTTGAGAGTCTCGTAGGTTGAGCATGTTATGACACACTGATCCATTTGGGAGTCTCGTAGGTTGAGCATGCTATGGTATACTGATCCATTTGGGAGTCTCGTAGGTTGAACATGCTATGGCATGTGACATACTGAACTATTTTGGAGACATGGACAAAATATGTATTTGATAAATGGAAATAATCATTTGAATATGGAGTGTTAACGATGAGCAATGGGACAAAGGGGAAACCGTTGTATAATTTAGATTTTAAATTTTCCATCGGTTCTATACTAAGTAAATTTTCAATGAATAAAGCAAATGTTCTTAATTCTGAGTATCTAGTTTTCTTAAATATAAAGCATTCACATAAATTTGAGATAAACACATTTTCACTGATATATATATAGTCAATATATCTAAATGTTTAAACAGTTGCTATGGCTAGCTTCTCTTCAAGTAATCCAGAAGAAACAATGACTCAGTTGGTGTAAATGAAAATTCCAAAGGTTTTTTAAAATACTTGGTTTCCAAAAACCACTGATGTCATTAGGAATTTTCAGCATCTATTTTGAAAGGATCTTATCATCAAAATGTTGTATATACTCGATTAATTATATAAAATGTGTTATTTTTAGTAAAACCTGCTTTAGCGACCACCTGTGTATAAAAACCACTCTTTTTTTCTGTTCCATGGTACCATTTGTGTACAATCAACCT